>CAWUFW010007567.1:0-155000 GCA_963921515.1 Calotriton arnoldi
CTGCTGTATGAAACGATAATGAATGAACCAAATCTAAAATGACTGAGAGCCTTGAGGAGGTAGTTCCACCGGACAGTATCAAAGGCCTTCTAGAGGTCTTGAATCACGGCCATCGAACTCTGCCAGTTCGGATGTGCGACCTTCATGATACGATATAGGCGATAGAGATTTAAGGAGGTACTTTGGTTGGGGATAGATAGGCTGGGGAGGAATGGAAAGATCCAAAAGGTCAGAACTTTACTCTGTATCTTATATTGAGAATCTAAGAAGGCTATAAGAGGACAGGTCATTTAAGGGGCGGCCAGGTGTTAAGAGTGGGACTAAAAGGAGCTACCTCTGAGACATAAGACACCCCCACTCCTCCCTTTGCAAGGAGACTCAGTAAAGAGTTCCGCCAGCTTGGGAGCAATGTGCTCGGGAATAGGTATGGTAGAGGTCCATTGGGAGTCTGTCAGTTTCCGGCATATCACCTGCAGGGAGGTCATGAATTGCTGCCTTAATTATCTGATGAGTTATTGGGGGATCGAGCTCCTCTCGTTCATGGGGAAAACTCAGGGGAGCAGGAGCTCAGCAAGAAATGTTGCTGAGTGTAGAGAGATCTTCTGCGGTCTCAGAATTTAAATGCTTGAAATAATCTCAGAAGTCGAGCAAGATCTCTTGCTGTGTATGGACCAAGTTGCCCGACAGGAGCAGGAGTAGGAGTTCAGTGATGGAAGTTTGAATATTATTGCGGGTAGTGAACCAGGCTAAAAGCCTGCCCGATTTGTCCCCCTTCGTGTGTACTCTGGTGGGATATTAAGATAGTTTTTACCATTGAGGGTTCTCTGTGCATTATGAATGCCAGGTCTGCGTCACACTGATGCTCAAGTGCTTTGATTGTCCCCCCTGCTGAATTATTTTTCGAGTTGCTTACGGGTGGCAGAGGCCTTGTCAATTGGCATGACCGCAGACATCAATTTTAAAAGCACCCCACTTGATGGAGTGGGATGCAGTAGAGCCCCCAATGATCTCAAAACAATCATCAAGGAGGGTTGCTAAAAACTCTCTGAAGGGAAGGTCTTCTAGTAGTAGACCCTGTAGGCGCCATGTGGAAATGGGAGGAACTGTATGCCCCCATTGTACAGTCGCTAACAATGGGCTCAAAAAGGTCTGCTTAATTAGTCTGTGGAAGTGAATGATGGAGTTGAGGGGAGGGGAAGTATAATGAATAAAGTCTGAGCCCCGGATTGTGTATCTCCAAACATCTGCTAAACCCCAGTGCCCCAACCAGAGAGTGGGCGTTATGGATTATGGTTTTCCGGAGGTAGCAGGGGATGAGACCTGTCAAGGTGATGATCTAAGACAACATTAAAGTTGCCCACAAGAACCCAAGGCAGATGGGGGCCTAAGGCGCGAGGAAGCCAGAAAGGTGTGCTAAAAATACTCATTGATCGGAGTTTGGACTATGAATACTGCTAACCACTAGAGGGAGCCTCTCTAAGGTACCCTCCACTAGCTTAAATCTACCCTCTAGGTCAGTGGTATTAGCCGCAAATGGGACCCCGAACAGATCCAAACCATAACTCCCCTGGTGTAAGCATAATACCCAGTAGAGAAAATCTGCACCCACCAGCGGTTTTGGAGCTTTAATCTCTCAGTTGAGGTCAGATGTGTTTCCTGGAGGAAGGAGAAGGCCTGTCTGCAATAGACAAATTAATGTACTTTATAGTGAGGTGTGCATGCTCCTGACGTTCCATGTTCTAACCTGTAGGTTAAGAACCCATTGTGTGAGTAGGGAGGGTAGGGTATGAGCCCAAGGTTGTCCGACACAGGGAGGTTATGACTCGGGTAGAAGCATGGTTCCACAACGTCCTTCCATTCTCAATGAGGTCCCCCTAGGGAATAGGATATGGTAATAGGCGGGTGGGGGATTAAACTTGAAGCAAACTGGACAGTACGCAAACAGAAACCGCCCTAACAAAAGCCAGAATCGCTGCAACTGCATTGTAGGGAGGGAGGAAAAACTAGTTAGTGTGTTGCTAGCGCTCAGAATTAACTGCCTACCTAGTGCTCGGACGAGAGCGCTCTGGTTGCACCAGAATGATTGTTACAGAGGGGCTGATAGGACCCATAGTGATAGGGATGAGTTAGGATGGTCTCTTGACATTGGTGCTCTTGTAAGGCAAGAACGAGGCCTGTTCTAAATGTCTGTGTTCGGGGACCAGTAGAAGTTTAAAGTAGTTAACCATTTAAGGAGTTAAAATTGGTGGGGACTCCAGTTCTCTAAATGGACAATGAAACAAAGCAGCGTCTTCGTCAGATTAGGTTGGTGCAGAGGACAGATGTGCTGGGTCTCTGATAGATGCTACCATCCTAAGTGCTGCCTGCTTGCGTCTAGGGCCTGCACAAGCAATGGCACCGATGAGGAGCGCAGGGGACCAGGCAATTTCACTGCAACCAAGTGGTAGTGCGCTGGAAGGAGGGTAGACGACCTTCTGTCCAATCCCAGGCAGCATCTGGTGTAGTGAAGAAATGTTTTGTTGTCCAATATGATTTTTAGTGTTACTGGGAGGAGAAGGGGGTATATGACCCTCATCTCTTTGAGCATTATTTTGAAACCCATGAAAAAAGCATGCCGGTGCTGGACTGCAAGCGTGTAATCAGGGAATAACAACACCTGGCGATTTTTATACTCAATGCATTCAACCTGTTGCGCCGGGGTTCTGTCCTTCTGCTCCCTCAGGAAAGCCAGTCACCCAGAGATTGGTCTGCATCCTTGGACAACCCTCCTAAAAGCGCACCTGCTCAATCATATCCTGAAGCTGAAGGCGATGATCCTGGATGGAAGAGGTTATTTGGCAACGGGGGTCTCAGCCTGGGGGACCCACTCAGTCAGCTTCTCCTGGTCCACACGCAGGAAGCCTAGATCAATGGCTATAGCATCAGCTTTTGCATCTATGGCTGTGTGAATTGAATTAGTGGTGTCAAGAAGGGCGTCAAACCTGTAGAGAGTCGGTTGGGAGGTGGCGTTTCTGGTCTAGGGGCATCTGGCTGATTGGCACAAGAGCGCAGAAATTTGGGCTTGCCTGTGGTAGTTGTGGATTCGCCCTAGAGTTAATGGAGATGAAAGATAGATGGCGAGAATGTAGTTGCCAGAGAGGAGTTGTGCAGGGGCTGACAGAGTTAACACTTGAGGTGTGCGTGCCCACTTGCGAAGCCCACAAGTTGACTTAAAGGGCCGGCTTTTGCCTCAAGTCCGTCTGCAGCCTCACTCCAGGGCCTCAAAGGAAGCTCTCCTCTTGGTGAGTGGGCCAGAGACTGCTGTCTTGCAAAGATAGCAATCCTGCATGGCTCACTAAGTATTAAAAGGAGAGTAAGGTCTGGGGGGAGATGGTCGACTCCTCTCTAGATACTGACCAGATCCAAGATGTGTAGGGCAGAAGTGGCACCCCTATGTCAGAGAACCAGATTCACCAATTACCCTCTACTGGAAGAAAGGATCAGGCCCCCGTAGTTGAGCAGGGCCACTTAGGTTCTTCTTCAGCTCAGCAGCAAGGAAGGAGTGAATGGGCCCCTCCTCTCACATTGTCTCTTAGTTTAGAAGTTTAGAAGTCCCCAGTGCTAATCTTGAATGTTGAGCTGCCCACCTTCTCCCTCGCTTGTAAGGCAGGCCGCAGTCAACCAGTGCCTCACGGGCAGTCACTGCAGAATTAGTAGGGATCTGCATTGCTGCCAGAGGCTGCAATCTTCGTCAGCAGAGGCCACCACTCTTGCAGCCGAATCCAAGGATGAACTCATGCTGGCAGCCCCCGAATCCACCAGTGCCTGCCTGGGGCAAGAAAAAAGTTGGACTGGAGCCTCACCTGAGGCCCCCAGGCAGGACGCCAACTCGAGCCCTAGGCTGCCCGTTAGCCCCTTTACTGGGGAGTCAAGTCGCAGCTGGTCCCGATTCCGGAGCTCAGTCGTTGCCGGGTCATGGAGGCTCCGCCGCAGAGTCTAGGTCTGTGGGGTAGGGAGATGGGGGAGACAGATATAGCAGGTTCCATAAGAGGGCGCGAGTTGCTGGAACCAGACCCTCCACAGGCCCCCAGCTGGGAGAAAGAGGTTGCTGGAGCAGTGATGCGATGATGGGAAGGCCTCACCTTGCCACAAGGAAAAGCCCCATGGAGTGCAGCCAGCTCCGCACATGCTCTCTGGGTCTGAGGAGCAGACCCGAGCAGTGCTAGTATGTTTCTCTGCAACTACTGGTCAGTGCCAGGTGGATGGCTCTATATGAGGCTGGGGAATTCGTTGGCTCTCTCGGTGCTGGATAGGAGCGGAGTTGGAAGATGTCCACCATGTTGGCTGCGTAAGCCATGCTCCCATAAACCCCATCATGATCATGAGCAATCGTCCTAACATTTCCTTCATTGTTAATCTCCTTATGTGAACAACCGCTTCTAAAGCATTGACCAACAGGATGCCTTCAGTGAGTGGATCAAACTCGACCTCTCTACATTTTAATCTCATCTCTCTCACCTCTGGACCGAAAAACACAAGTAAATCTGTACTACAACTTGCTGTCCACTGGTTTTGCAAAACTCATTACTTTCAAAACAGACATTGACATTGACCCAAACCTCTTGGCTTAACACAGAGATAATGAAGATAAAATAGACGTCACTGCGTGGTATCCGAGGTAGTTCTTGCCCTTTAAAGCACCTGCCCTCGTGTCTTCAGTGTCACCAGCGACAACATCTTCGATGCCTCCCACAGGCTTATTTTGATGCTTTCTCCACCTTCCAAGCTGACAGACATTCTCCAACTTGGAAATAAAAAGGTTTCTTTACGTTTTGATGATGAACCTCTGTTTAAGCACCTCTGTAGAGGTCATACATTTGCTCTTTTAGTTCAGATCCTTATGCCTTGGTCATGCCCTATTGGATTATAGGTGCTTGGTGAAAGTCACTTCAGAGGCTCACAAACTCATCCCTCTTGATAATACTGATGCTGGCCTTCCTTTACCTACAAAGTGCTTTGTGGCCTGACCCATCTCCACAATGGGACTTTGCTCATCCCTTAAACCCTACTTTAGTAGAAGTCTACTCATTTACCTCTCGGGTACGGAAAGCAATGAAAGGTACAAGCCTCTTCTCCCAAATTGAATCTGCTTTCCCCATCGTTCCTCCACTAGGTGATTCTAAAAGGCTTGACTCCTTGGGCAGAAAAGTTTTTGCATCAGGCAGCCTAGGTCTGCATACTGCCAACGGCACATATCCCCTTGGCTGTTAGATCTGCGTTTTGTGGGAATTAACTAAAATGTCCTTACTATTTCTGATTGCATGAAAAAGCCCTTAATTGACCTGATAAATTATGGTTTAGATGCCTCCAAACAGGTTTTGAAGGGCAGCATGTATGGTGCCAACACAGTGGCTAAATCCATGGTCATAGCAGTTACTTTATGTTGGTATGCCTGATGCGTTCCACTGGCTTTTCAAGGAAATCTCCAGGTGGCATTGACAGATAGCTCTTCAGGGAGAAGGCAGATTCCTTCCTGGAACACTTTAAGAATAGTCACACCACAGCGATCTGGCAGGGTTTGTACTCAAAAGCGAAGCAGTTCCACTTTTTCATTCAACAGGACAGGTTCGAAATGCTGTCCCTGAGCCTCTATTGGCCCTTGAGGCAGGGGATTGGCTGGTGTCCGTGGAATTGCCAGGCACCTTTTTCATCTTCTGATTCTCCCTACTCACAAGTATTACCCCTGGTCAGCTGTGAGGTCCCAACACTACTAGTTTGGGGTACTACTGTTTGGTCCGTCAACAGCAGTGTTAGTGTTTACCAAAGAGTTTGCTGCAGTGCCGGCTTTGTATGGAAGGTTGATAGTTCATGTATTTGGCGGAATAGTCATGCACTGCACTGCCCTGGTCATGGAACATCTTCAATACACCATTATAGCCCAGATGTCTAACCTCGTCACCACACATAGGTTGACCTTCATAGATGTTATGTTAGACACATGAAGGCTCTTCCTTCTTCCAGATGATTGCAGACATTTGGGATATGATTGAGATGTTTCTGTCTCCGACACTAATTTCATTTCTGCAAATGCTATGCCTGATAGTCCTGGTGGCCTTGGGCATTCTTTTGGTGCTATTCTCCAGATGGTATTGACCACCCTTCACTGGTGGCTGAGACAGCAGTGTCCCAAACATCAAGGGAGCCTCTCAACTTGCATTTATGTTTTTAATCTCATTTTGCTGGAATGGGGCTCTTGCTAAGATGCTGGCGCTTGGCTGTTGATATGCATCAGAACTGCAACTTCAACTGTATGAAGTTACTGACAGTCCCTTCTTGCTGTGAAGACATTATTCCCTTCCATTTCAGCAAGCACCATTCAAGACCTCGCAGGTGATACAACCACAACAGACAGGAAGATGTGGAATCTTGGACCCTGTGTTGGGAGGCCTTACCCCTGTAGTTGTGTGCACTGCAGCAAGGTGTGTTCCTTGCAGCAGCACAGCTTGCAGTCACACTCACTGTAAGGCCGGATGCACCTCTCACTAGAGGATTATGAATGAGAACTTAATTCTGAAAAGGTGGACATTATGTTCTCCTGATTGGGATATTTATCCATGGATCTGTTTCTCACGGCCATGAACAAGAGTAGCCCTCTCTTTTGTGCAATACATGTCTCTCCAAATTGTTCCCTTGGGGATGCATTCAGATTTCAACTGATTCTGCTCAACACATTCCTGCCAATTCTGCTTCTTTCAAATGTGTGGGATGATCAAGCACAGCTGATCCTGATTGCTGCAGACTGGGCAAGCAGGGTTTGTTATGCGGATCAGTTGGAGGTCCGTATTTTACCCCTCGCCCTCTACCATGCAGGATAAACCTGCCTTTGTAGCAGGATGGTTTGTTCCTCCACACCAGTTCCCCAGCACATTGGCTGTATGTGTGATGATTGAGCAGTGCTGCTATAGACCTTCTGTTTACTTCCGGAAGTGACAGATACTGAAAGTTTTACCCCTTCTGTCTCAGATCTTCTTAATTTTGTGCTTTCTCTTGCCTGATGCAAAAGACACACAGATGATGGACAGAATGCAGAGAAAATCAAACATTCACAGTCAATAGATCTGAGTTAAATCCATCATTCTTTTGCTCACCATGCCACCCCAGTTTAGACCCAGCCATATGCAAATCAGTCTTGACCCTGTGCCTGATGGGAACAGTCCAGACTGGACTGCCAAGCCAGTTCCTCCCTGGACCGGAAACAAGCATCCTGGGGCCGGTTTCGGGGCATCACCCCTCATCAGCCAGGCTAGCTTGAATCCAGTGGCACAGTGAGCCAGGGACCCACGTCTGGGCCTTCCCGGCGCACTTAGGGCAAGAAAGCAAAAGACACACAGATGATGAACGGAATGCAGAGAAAATCAAACATTTACCCCCAGTCAATAGATCTGGTTAAATCCATCGTTCTTTTTCTCACCATGGCACCCCAGTTTAGACCCAGACATATGCAAATCAGTCTTGACCCTGTGCCTCATGGGAACAGTCCAGACCGATCTGCCAAGCCAGGTCCTCCCTGGCCTGGAAACAAGCATCTTGGGACTGGTTTAGGGGCATCACCCCTTATCAGCCAGGCTAGCTTGAATCCAGTGGCACAGTGAGCCCGGGACCCACGTCTGGGCATTCCCGGCGCACTTAGGGCGAGAAAGCAAAAAACACACAGATGATGATAGATTGCAGAGCAAATCAAACATTCAGCCCCAGTCAATAGATCTGGGTTAAACTGATTCTGCTCAACACATTCCTGCCAATTCTGCTTCTTTCAAATGTGTGGGATGATCAAGCACAGCTGATCCTGATTGCCGCAGACTGGGCAAGGAGGGTTTGTTATACCGATCAGTTGTAGATCCGTATTTTGCCCCTCGTCCTCTACCATGCAGGATAGACCTGCCTTTGTAGCAGGATGGTTGGTTCCTCCACACCAGTTCCCCAACACATTGGCTATATGTGTGATGATTGAGCAGTGCAGCTATAGACCTTCTGTTTACTTCCGGAAGTGACAGATACTGAAAGTTTTACCCCTTCTGTCTCGGATCTTAATAATTTTGTGCTTTCTCTTGCCTGATGGGCCCAGCAGTCGCCATTGTGAATGGGATATCTGGCAATCTTTTCCACACTCACGTGTATCCCAGATAAGACCTATTTGTTTGTCCCACCTAGTGACACTTTTTCTATAAGGCATGTTATACTTGTTTCCCCCCACAGCTCTTTTTGTTCCATTTTAGTTTTTGAATTTGGTGTTAACCTTCCTGATACTTTTGGCGTTCGAACCGTTGCAGAGTTGCCAGTAAATTTGCTCATCTTGACTGTACTCCTTGTGGCAATAATGTCAAAGTTCATCTTTTACTCTTTCCTTTCCTGCCAAATTGGTACTTCGCACCTGCCTTTCCTTCTTACTGAAGATTGTGTTTGCATTCCCTATAGACCAGTCTATAAATTTTCTCTTCTTCTGTTCTTCGCCTCATCCTACCAAGAAGAGGACGGGTTATATAGACTGGACTGCAGATGTGCAGTATCTTACCGCATGGATTGCACATGGTTGATTAGTTCTTTGTGGGTTTTGCCAGAGCGAAGGAAGGCAAGGCAGTTCCTAAACGTCAAGTTCCAGTTTGGATCACCTTGTGTATAAAGAACTGCTACGGCTTGCATTCTTCTACACTCCTGCTATGGTTCAAAATTTCTCAAGAGCAGCACTGGCGAAAGGCCCACTTCAAGGCAGCACCGACTCTGCAGTTAAAAACACCAGACGTTTGGAATGGCCACATGAGGGGAGGGAAATTAGAGAGGGTACTGCGGGGAAGGAGACCTGGGTCGAGAGCTACTTGTAATCAATAGTCGGTTATGAACTTCACATACAACACCTTATATTGCAGTTGAACACCGCCAACTATTATCAGTAAAAAGATTTAGCCACCTTAGAACTGGTGTCCAGACACCGGAGATGATAGAAGGAACAGATAATTGAAATACACCAGAGAAATGTAAGAGGCCAAGTGAAGACCTCTTACATTTCTCTGGTGTATTTCAATTATCTGTTCCTTCTATCATAGAATTGTTATTTCTATCTATACCTAGGCCTCGCCAGTAAGCAGTAGCTAGAGCCCTGTGGGACAATAAGCTCAGGGCCTAGGTTGAAGCATACCGTTCGCATTTAGGGTTTCTACTGCAACAAACAACAAGGTGATGGAAAGAATGCTTGAAATAGTCTCAGCCACTGCTGATGGCTCGTACCGCACCCTTCCATCCAGGGCGCATGTTGTTTTTACTTACTCATATAGGTAGTAATTCATTTGTGGAAAGTGCTGTCAGGTTGTAGCTTGGAAAGCAACGTAGATAAGACAGCACCGCGAGATGGAATGAGCCTAGTTATTCTTTAGAGTTATATGTTTAATTTGTTTTATTTAATTTGTTTATCTGAAAGAGACACGTTAGTGACAGATTCCTTACCTTAGAATATCCCCAGGCGTCAGGCTGGATCCGGAAAGTTTTTTGCGTAGCAGTACCCTTGCGCGTCGGTAGGCGGCGTCGTGCGGCTCCGCGTCCGTCGTCGGCGTCGTGATCGCCGGGATGACGTCGCGGGCAGTACTTAGGCGCCGCCCCTCCGCGCTGACGTCAGTTCTTCTTTTTCCGCGCCAGCAAGCGCAGATCCGGGAAGAGCAGTGCCCTGGTCATTTTTTGACCAAAATTTTGGGTGAATTTTTCACTGTTTTTCTTCAATCGACTTCAAGGTGTCGTAGGGATGCCCGGGTTTAAACGTTGCGGCGCCTGTGCTCGGATGAAGTCCGTCACAGACCCGCATTGGGAGTGTCTCTTCTGCCTTGGCCGAGGCCACGACCCGGAGTCTTGTTCCGACTGCCAGGCCCTCAACCCGAAAGCTTTGCGAGAGCGGTCTCGAAAGCTCCTCGAGGCCCGGCATTCGGCTCCGCGGAAGCCCCGGTCGCGTGAGAGGTCCAGGGGTCGATCGCGGAGTCCACACCGGTCGTCGGCATCGAAGTCTTCTTCGTCCGGTAAGTCAAAACACAAAAAGTCCAAAAAGCATCGTCGCTCTAGGCCCCTCCCGGCACCGTCCCCGCCACTGCGGCCCCGGACATGCCTGTGGAGTCGCCCCCGCAATACCCGTCCTTCCCGGGTTCGGGGGCGGATCCGGCCCAAGTGCAGGAATTCCTGTCGGCCATGGCCCGCCTCTTCGGGCCTCAAGGTCCCTCCGGTGCACCTTCGGGCCCCGCGGGCCCTGATGGGGTTGCTCCGGCGTCGCCGACGGCTCCGGCCCCGGCGTCGCCCGTGCCTCCAGCCTCGATCCCGGCTCCGGCCCCGGCCTCGATCCCGGCTCCACAACCCCCATCGACGCCGGTCGACCTAACGACGCCGGCGCCCGATGTCTCCGGTGCCGTTCTCGACGCCGCCTGGGGCTCCGGGCGGCGTCGTCCCCAGTTCCTTCCGGCTCCGGACATGGACCCGGACCGACGTCGCTCGACGCCGGTTCCGGCGCCGATGAGACCTTGGGTCCCAAATGTCCCTCCTCCCCCTTATTTTGAACCTGAGGAGGACCAGGAGGACTGGGAGGGGTCTGATGACCCTCTGGCACAACAGTGTCAGTACGATGAGGACTGGACAGAGGGTCTAGGGGATGCCAGTGGTCTAGATACTTCCCCTGACACTGGCATGCTGTCTCCTCTCGTGGCTACGGAGGAGGGAGCCAATTTTGCAACTGTGTTGCGTAGGGCGGCTGGAGCCTTACATCTCCAACTCCCTACTGTGGCGGTCAAGACTAATCTCTTGACAGAGGTGCTTCAGCCGGCAGCCTCCTCTTCGGAGACTGTGCTGCCGTTTAACGACGCCCTCACTGACGTTCTTTTGGGCGCCTGGTCCAAGCCCAACACAGGGGCTCCTGTGGATAGGTACGTGTCCCGACGCCATCGCCCAGCTCCGGGCGACCCCCTGTTTCTCTCTGTCTACCCCACCCCTGAGAGCTTGGTTGTCCAAGCCTCCGCTTCCCAAACCGCCTTCCCTACCGCCCCTCTGGATAGGGAATCCAAACGCCTGGATCAATTTGGGAAGAAGGGTTTTTCTTCCTCCAGTGCTGGCTTGCGGTCCATCAACACCGCTTGCCTTTTGGGCCGATATACCCACTCCTTGTGGGATTCGGTGGCGAATGTTTTGCCCCAGTGTTCTGAGGAGGTCCAGACACTGCTTTCCCGCGCCATTGCGGAAGGAAGGGATGCGGCCAAATACACAATAAGATGTGGCCTTGATACCGCCGACTCGCTGGGCAGGTCTATTGCAACGACGGTGGTGCTACGACGCCACGCCTGGCTGAGAACCACTGGTTTTTCAGGGGATGTCCAGAATACTCTCATGGACATGCCATTTGATGGAGTCGGTCTTTTTGGGTCCAAAGCAGACCATGCGTTGGAGCGCTTTAAGGACTCACGGGCTACTGCAAAGTCCCTGGGCCTTTCTGCTACACGCCCTCCGCTGACTTCTGCTTTTCGCCCCTATCGTGGCCACGGTAGGGGCGCCCTTCACATCAGCAGCCCAGCCACCGGCCCGCGCAGCAGGCGTCTTCGCGTGGCCGAGGACGTGGATTCCGCCGTGGCGGATCGGGCAACCAGCGTGCGGGTCAGGCCACCACCTCCAACCCGTCCGCGGCCTCCAAACCCTCCTAGTCCCTCCTTTCAGGTGCACAGCACGCCGGTAGGGGGCAGGGTCCGCCATCACCTTCCCCACTGGCGTACCATCACCTCGGACAGGTGGGTCTTGGACATTGTCCGAAGGGGCTACTCCCTCCCCTTCGAGTCCACCCCCCAGCCATGCCACCTCAATTCCACCGCATGTCAGGGGATCACTTGGTACTTCTGCAGAAGGAAGTCACGGCCCTCTTGGCCAAGAGGGCCATCGAGCATGTTCCGACCCCAGAAGTAGGGCGTGGTTGCTACTCCCACTACTTCCTGGTGCCCAAAAAGGACAAGGAGGACATGCGTCCTATCTTGGACCTCCGGAACGTCAATCGCTTCCTCCGGAAGGAGAAGTTCAAGATGCTCACCCTAGCTCAGGTCTTGACTGCCCTCGACCCTGGAGACTGGTTGGTAGCGTTGGACTTGCAGGACGCATATTTCCACATCCCCGTCCTGCCGGCCCACCGGCGTTACCTTCGGTTCACGGTAGGCCCCGAGCATTTTCAGTTCACCGTGCTCCCCTTTGGCCTTACCAGTGCCCCTCGGGTGTTCACGAAAGTGTTGGCGGTGGTCGCAGCTCATCTGCGCCGGGCAGGGGTTTCAGTCTTCCCCTACCTCGACGACTGGCTGCTGAAGGCGGGCTCGTCCCAGGCAGTCGTCTCCCACCTCCAGACTACGGCCGAACTCCTGCACTCGCTGGGGTTCTCCATCAATGTGCCGAAGTCGCATCTGATTCCTTCTCCACAGCTCCTTTTCATCGGAGCAGTTCTGGACACGACGCAGTTTCGGGCCTATCCTCCCGAACGGCGAGTCCGGGATATTCAGGCTATGATTCCGATCTTTCAGCCTTTATCCTGGGTTTCGGTACGGATGACCCTGAGGCTGCTGGGCCTCATGGCCTCCTGCTGGTCAATCATGCCAGATGGCATATGCGGGCTCTGCAGTGGGACCTGAAGTTCCAGTGGGCGCAGCACCAGGGCAACCTGTCCGATCACGTCCAGATCTCGGAGGGGACTGCAAAACAGTTACAGTGGTGGCTCTCGAACCGGCAATGGGTCATGGGCAGATCCCTCTCCCTTCCCCAGCCAGAGCACACAGTTGTGACGGACGCGTCCCTTCTGGGATGGGGTGGTCACATGGGAGAGGCGGAGATCAGAGGCCTCTGGTCTCCGGCGGAGTCCCGGCTCCATATCAACCTTCTGGAGCTCCGGGCGATCCGACTTGCACTCAAGGCATTCCTTCCCTCTGTCAAAGGGAAGGTAGTGCAGGTGTTCACAGACAACACCACCGCCATGTGGTACAGCAACAAACAGGGCGGGGTGGGGTCGTGGACCCTTTGTCAGGAGGCTCTGCACCTCTGGACATGGCTGGAACATCAGGGCATGTTCCTGATGGTTCAACACCTGGCAGGTTCCCTGAACGCCAGGGCGGACGAACTCAGCTGCAGGTGCATGATGGATCACGAATGGCGTCTTCACTCGGAAGTGGCGCAAGGACTCTTTCTACAGTGGGGAGAGCCTTGGTTAGATCTATTCGCCACCGAAGAGAACGCGCAATGTCAACAGTTCTGCGCGTTGGAATTTCCAAGGCGGCACTCGCTCGGCGACGCTTTTCGTCACGAGTGGAGTTGCGGTCTATTGTACGCCTTTCCGCCTATACCACTTCTACCCAGAGTGTTGAAGAAGATTCGGCACGACCGGGCCCAAGTCATTCTTGTGGCTCCGGACTGGGCTCGAAGAGTTTGGTATCCCGAGCTACTCAATATGAGCGTAGATCCCCCATCCGTCTGCCTCTTCGGGAGGATCTTCTGTCGCAGCAGCAGGGGACGGTCCTCCACCCGAACCTGTCCAGTCTACACCTGCTTGCATGGAGATTGAGCGGCGGCAGTTGATTCCTTTCGACTTGCCTCCCGAAGTTTGTGATGTGATTCTGGCAGCCAGGCGTACCTCCACTAAGGTGGTATACGCCTGCAGGTGGAACAAATTTGTGGCATGGTGCACAGCAAAGGCTGTGAATCCCCTTTCTGCCCCTCTTTCTGAGGTCCTTCTGTTCCTTCTCTCTCTGGCCCAACAGGGTTCTGCCCTGGGTACCATCAAGGGTTATCTTTGTGCTATCTCGGCCTTCCTCAGGCTCCCTGATCAGCCCTCCCTTTTCAAGTCCCCTGTTGTTAACAGGTTCTTAAAAGGCATTACACACCTCTTCCCTCCTGTTCCGTTTGTGATGCCTCAGTGGGACTTGAACTTGGTTCTTACCTTTTAATGTGCGCTCCCTTTGAGCCTCTACATAACTGTCCTCTTCGTCTTCTGACTCTGAAGACAGCCTTTCTGGTGGCCATCACCTCCGCTCGGCGGGTGAGTGAGCTCCAGGCTCTATCTTGCAAACCTCCCTTTCTGTCTGTTCATCCAGACAAGGTTGTTCTTCGGACGCGTCCGTCCTTCTTGCCAAAGGTGGTTACTGCTTTCCACATTGGGCAGACCATCACTTTGCCCACCTTCTTTCCGCCTCCGCATCCTTCCAGAGAGGAAGAGAGGCTCCACCGTCTGGACCCAAAACGTGCGCTCTCCTTCTATATTGACCGCACAAAACACTTCCGGGTGGATGACCAGCTCTTTGTTGGCTACGTGGGCGCCAAAAAGGTCGGGCGGTGCACAAGAGGACCATCTCCCGCTGGGTTACCTTGTGCATCAAGACCTGCTATTCTTTGGCTAAGAAGGAGCCTCCTGTTGGGCTGCGTGCCCATTCCACCAGGGCAACGGCTGCTACCACGGCCTTGGGCCGCGGTGTTCCGCTGCCGGTTATCTGTCAGGCAGCTACGTGGGCCTCGCTGCACACGTTTACAAAGCATTACTGCCTTGACAGTCAGGTCCGGAGGGACGGCTTCTTTGGCCGTTCTGTCCTCCAGGACTTCCTTGTCTGATCTTGTTCGCAGACCCACTACCGGGGTTGGTATTGCTGGGGTATCTATTCTAAGGTAAGGAATCTGTCACTAACGTGTCTCTTTCAGATGCACAAGTTACTAACTTGTGTAACGATATATCTGTAAGAGACAGTAGTTAGTGACAGATTCCTTACCGCCCCACCCATCCTCCCCGTTCTGCGAACTGATTTCTAGGGTTAAGGACATCCTTTTCAGGGCCCTAGTATTTTTCAGACACCTATGTCAGCTTCTTGCATGGCTCTGCGTTCCTGGCGCGGAAAGTCGTGTACAGAACTGACGTCAGCGCGCGGGGCGGCGCCTAAGTACTGCCCGCGACGTCATCCCGGCGATCACGACGCCGACGACGGACGCGGAGCCGCACGACGCCGCCTACCGACGCGCAAGGGTACTGCTACGCAAAAAACTTTCCGGATCCAGCCTGACTCCTGGGGATATTCTAAGGTAAGGAATCTGTCACTAACTACTGTCTCTTACAGATATATCGTTACACAAGTTAGTAACTTGTGCTTTAAGCACTGCAAGCCATCTTGCCATATCCCTTGAGTTAATAACTCGCCGAAGACCAGAGGGGAGCTGAATGATTGAGGACAACTAATGTAGTCCCACTTCACAAAAGTGAAAGGATTAAGCAGACTCGGAAGTATAGACCTATAAGCACATTTTCTGTTAAAGGGAAATCAGCAGAAAATCTCAGAGTAGAGGATTTAGGACTATTGTTGAGCAGCAGCGGCCCGTGCAGGTAAGGGCGGTGGGGCTGGGCGGTGGTGGGGGATTTCGACAGATGACAAAGAGGGAAAATTATTTATTTATTTAATTTTCCCTCGTGGTCGTCTGTCAAATTCCTCTGCCCACCCCCCAGCCCACCTCAACCCCCCTCCCCCACTCAACACCCCCCTCCCGCACTCAACATCCTCCCCCCACTCCCACCCCCCCACTGAACCCACCCCCACCTCGGCCTCACCGCTCTTACCTGCACGGGCAGCTCCTGTTGTTGAGGCAAAAGATTTAACTGCAGCTTGGCTTCCCGAGACAGAGTCATGTCAGACAAGCCGGTTTTGTTTCACTGAATAGCTACACAATTAGATTAAGGAAGAATGACTAATGAGTAAATAGGTTATTAGTTGGGGAGGATGCAAGTTATTCCTTTGTAATAAGTCCATAATAATGTCAGGTAAAATGCACAGTTTCAATAAATAAACCTGGGATCAACCCCTGGTAGCTATAGCAGAGGATAAACAGGCATAACGCATGAAAAATGTGATAAGTATTTAGCTTTAAAAAAAATAAAAAATGAAAGCTTAGCTCAGTAAAAATCACATATGCTATTTCTGAAAATCAAGAACAATGAGAGGAACCGTAAATATGATTTTTTTTAAGTTAATCTGCACAAAAAAACAGCAGCGCACCGATTGTTTTGGTAGTCTGGGTCCAAGGGACAAGTTGAGGCCGACTGAGGAGCACTAGAAGCGGGCTAAGCCTAGTGCATTGACCCGATCAAAAGTTTACCTTCCCTTGACTTAGTCTTTTTTATAGCAGTAGGATTCCTGCTGTGGGGAAACATTGAACGCTGTGTCCAGCAAAGTCCTCTCAAAGTTGGATAGACTTTAGACAAGCTCCGGCAGAAGCTTTTGGTTTTGGTGGGAAAAGCTAGAAGTGGGAAAATTTAAATTCCGTACCCAACGAAGACCTTTTGATGGCTGGATAACTTTTTACCTCTTCACATGTTCATATTTTCTTTGTTGGAACTTACTTTCTTGTTTTGGAGCTCGAAATCTTCCAGCGGGAGAAGCCTGGAGCAGTGTGCTCTGAAGCTAGATACCTTAGCCACAAGGGTCGCCTGAAGTTTTCTTTTCGACGGAAAAAGCTCCAAGCGTAACCAATCAGATTTTCTTGCCTGCTGAGGTTTGTGCCTTGCGGATAGTCTTGGGGGTTAGTCCCAGTCCTCTGGAGGTATAATAACTTCCAAATTTTTGGAGAAGCTCCTCTTGATCACTTCTAAGGTTACTAGGATCTCGGGCAGACCCACTCCAGCAGAAGCCACCAGTATTATCCTGTCAGGGCCCACTTGCCACTGGTCACTCCAGGTCACTCGAAGAAAAAGCCTCTTGTAGCTTCCCTGCAGCCACACAGGGTTAGCAAACTGACCTTTGGAGTTCATTTCTTAGTCCTGGGTTCAAGTAGGAAGAGGCCCTTGCCCTTCAGGTCTCCAAAAAGGTCATAGACAGCAGACATTCTCCCTCTTCTGTCCTTCCACAGGTCCAGATGTGTTCTGATGAGCAGAGGGTGAAGTGATACTTTTGTACAATACACTAGCCAGTGGGTGGGGATGACTCCTGTACGCTCCCTGTCCAGTGGGTAAAAGGTTCCCAAGGGCAAACTCTTAATAGGTTTTCAGAATATCAGGTTTGCCTTACTGCGTTCTGTCCCACAATGCATCATTCCCAGTACAATCCAACATAGCAAAACCTTTCTACCCCTGGCGAAGGCTGGTGGCACTCCCAGGGGTGTTTCCATGGTAATAGGCAGTCTTCTCATATCCAGCCACACCAAACTGATTCTGGGAACAGCCTCCACCCCACTGTGAATGGAGTTTGGATAGCTATAGTGTACCCTGGGTTCAACAGACCCCTCTTCTCCAGGTCCCTCTTATCACCTAACTATAAATGGAGAGGTTTTGTCTAGTTCCCTTTTAAGTTAATGACGATCCTAGATCCTCACAAATAGCACTTTCTGAGATCAGCTGAGCAGCATAGCTCACACCAGGGCTATCCTTCCAAAAGGTCCAAGCCGCTATCAGAGGTGTGTGGCAGCTTCACACAGCCTCAGGGGTGAATCACTGGCAGGGAGGGTAGCTGCTGGCAGACTAATGCTAATTACCCTACTGGAGCCTCAGGCAGGTTGGTGTGCCTTTTGCCGGTGAGTCTTTTGAGATTTTTTTGGTTGATATAACTAAAGTTACATATTTACATACCACATTGCAAGAGGTATTATATTATTAAGGATGAACCTTTGACATTTCCTGCTGCTCTGTCAATTAGTGTTAGCTTTTTAATACAAATGGTAAGCATTATGCAGCTCAGTGTAACTGGCACAGTAAAGAGGACTTAACTCATACTCATGATTGACATTGATGCGGGTACCACAGATGCTGAAATTTACTCAGGGGCATTGGTGATAAGTAGAGTCTGGTCCATTAGGGCTCCACCATTTCCCGTGCCCATTTTCACTGCTTGCATTGCTAAAACCTGTGGTCCCGGGAGATGCCTCTGGCTTACCCATCTAGCTTCAATTCAAAGGTAGGAAGTTACGGGTGAGGACAGAGTTAGTGGCATAACATTAGCCCCTGCAGCCACTGTGGGCAAGCGGGGCCCGGAGCTCCTGCGGGCCTCCCCCGGTACTGTGCACGGGCACCTGACCTGAGAGCTCCTAACCTAGTCTGGAGCATGGGGGGGCCACCCTCCATTTACTTTGCAGGGGGCCCCCCTCAAGTTTTGTTACACCACTGGACGGAGTCCAATTCCCTTGTCCAGAGTTTTGCCAGTGCCTGAGGCACTAAATTCATTGGCTAGCTACAGGAGCCAAAAGGGAAAAAAAGATGGGGCACCCGCTACACAATGTCAATATATCAATGTTGCCCCATCCATCTACATCAATCAATTTTTCTCTAGGAGCTATGTCCCTTACGATTCGTTCCATAAAGGGGTAAAGTACTAGTTATTATTTAAGCTGCAGTGCACTACATCAGGTGTATATTTTCTCTGAGGTCCTGGGGTGAGTGAAATGCATCTTAACCTCATCTTGGCAAAAGGAGACACTTCGTGGAAGCAACCTTGGGTCACACCGATAAAGTTCATTCAGTGCCTCTGACTTGCCATAGGCGAGCTCCTGTGAGGGCGAGATGCAATTCTCTTCATTGTCTTCAAACTATAGGAGTTGAGTTGTGTTCTTGTCAATTGTCATGATTAGTTTAGCTGTGCATCATCGTCACACCTCATAATTGTAGTTGTCCTCCCATTACTAAAGACACTAGTCGCGTTGTCTTTGTAGTTCTATAAATATGTCTGAGATGACTGTTTTTTTGCTCTCTCTGATGGAAATGCGAGAGACTGACGTTATGTCTGCACCGTAGCATGTTGAGAGAAGGCTTGTGGTGGCATGGACATATGTGGTGCCATCCTAACATGTTACAGCTTCATATATATTCTTTTAGAAGGGCGGGAAGTGGAGCCCCATAAGGTGATTTGTGTAGCTTTGCAAAATAACTGTCCTTATTCAGTAAAGGGATATAATTCATCTCTTTTTCGCCTGATGTCGGGTTTAGGCTGCTTAACATTTACCGAAGTGAAAGTAAGCGGTCCGTTCCTCGCAGATGTTGTATCTCGGACACCATTGCCAGTGGCGAGAGGTTTTTTCCCTCAGTGAGACGCTTATAGCTATTTAAAGGCCCATGTCGGATGCTAGCCTTGTTAATGTACATGCCGCACGTGCCGTGGCCCTGACGTGGAGCGTCGAGGCCCATTTCAAGAGCGTTGACATCTATAAATATGACAATTCAGAAAAACACAGCTGGTAATCTCGCTGTCAGATCCCCACTTGCCCGTCACAACACTGGCCAGCAGTTATGGATTCAGATCACAGCTGTCAGAGAGAGCTCGTGCGATCCGGAGTCTCCCCGCGTGGAATGCCGCTCATGGCCGCTCCCTGGCCCTCGAGTGCGGCACGTCTGAAGGACAGCACTCGGGCCCCGCCCGCATCCTTTCACACTCACTGCAGCGGGACGCACAAATTGGCTCTTTGTAAAATATGTTTGTGCACCAAAAAGATTGCCTAAGAAACCGTTGCTTCTGGCACATTTCTTTGACATCTTAATCGGGATTGCTCGGTTACATTAGCTGTCAGTTGTGAACACAGGATTTTTTTTATCTTTGCTTTAAAAAAATCTTATCATTTGATTAGCTCTACCGATTGTCCATGCAGATTGGGGACTGGGGAGCTCTGGCTCAATTCTAAGTGTTATGTGACAGATAATTACTAAGATCAACTACTGTGAGCCACTGATCAGACAAATCAAAATCGTTTTGGCTTTTGCACAAAGGAGAGATATAGCAATGATCCCAACTGTTCAACCAACTCTGTCTCCCTCACACCCCTCACACCCCTCTTATAACTGCAGATGTGCAGGATGAAAAATGCTATTTATTGTCATCACTGAGTGCGGTGAGACGCTTGATTCAGTCTAGGCGCATCTGCTTATATCTGCCACCGCGTTTTTATATGTATTTTTTAAGACGGTATGTAATCCTAGCTAAAAGGCAAGAGGTTAAATGTGTGCAGTGAAGTAAAATTTCATTGGCTTTAATTTCTTTGTTTTTTTACGATTGTGTTTATTAGAAAGCCCTCCACCTCCTCTCTATCCCGCTCCTACATGTCCACTCTCTTGCTCCCCCCATCCTGTTAGCATTTTTTTTAACATCTTTTTCCGAGTGCTAACGGGTTGCTCTCTTCATGTTTAAGTATTTATGCTTGTTTTATTTTATATTCTTAGTTTACCATTCCGACATAGCCTTTAGTAGTTAAATGTGTAATCATGTGTGCAACAGCAGCCATATTGGAATGGTTTGCAAGATAGCTACCATGTGCACACATGCGATCACATGCATATTGACACATTTCATGTGGCATGGCGGAAAGTCATGGAGTGCCAATGGAAACGAGCATGGCCAAGCCGATTTGTTGGCAAACTATATATCATTACCACTGAGTAGTTATAGTTAGGACCACATTTCCATAGGAAATGATTTTTTGGTTTGCTAATAACTTCAGTGCTGTTTGACAAGTCTTCACGAAACTTCCAAAAAAAAGTCTCATCCACCTCTACTCCCTCCTGGAAAGTTTTAGGGTGATCCTTCACGCGGGTTGCAAGAAAAAGAGACGGTTCCAAAACTTGTCTTCCCTATGCAATTTTCCTCAGGGAAATTAGACACAGCTAGAGCCAAAATTGGCTGAACAGAATTGCACCAAATTTGGCAGAAAGATAGATCTTGATCAAGAAAGTGTGGTTTTTGTAACTGGCTGTAAATCCGTTCAGTATTTTTTGAGAAGTTAAGGTTGAAATGTTTTATTTTCCAGGCCGCGGATGATACATTGACCCACGGTATGGTTTTAATAATTTCTTTACAAAAAAGTGTTTTCATTTTGAAGCCCTGTGGAGTGGGCCAGGGGACCTGTTTATTTAAAAAAAAAAAAAATTTGGGCAGGGTGCAAGTTTGGACTCCCCCACCCGAGCCGTTATTGGCTTCAGGGATCCACTCCCCTGGAGCTGAAGTTTTGAGCCCCTCAAAGGTGGGCCAAGGCCTTGGGATCGCTGTTTTAAATTTTTTTTTTTTAAATATTTGGGGGAGAGGGAACACCCCTCCTTGAGCCACTATTGGGCCTGTGGACCACGTCCCCTGGGGTTCTATATATGTCTCATGCCTCTGGTGGGAGCAAACATTTCCCCTTCTTCCCTGCCGAGTGATAGTTACTGCAGGGCTTGAGTTATAGTTACTTCAATTAACTGTAACTGGTGAATTTCAGTGGGTATTTTTCGTTTTAAAATGTTATAATGCTACCGACATTGTCCCCTAAATCTAACGCTACTTTAACCTTAGGTTGTTTCAGTGAATATCTAAGGGTTTTTTTAATACCTAACTATAACTGTCACTTTAACCTTTGTTTTTTTCCTGTGTGTGTGTGTGTGTGTGTGTGTGTGTGTGTGTTTGTGTTTGTTTGCTTACCTGAAATGTGTTGATAGGAAGTTATAGTCGTGTAGCAACTAGAACTTGCGATTTTCACCTTTTTTCTCCCCTTCAGAAGATGTTAAAGAAATTTGTATGGTTTATTATCAAATACATTATTTCATAATCTGAGCAGAGACCCTTTACTTTCCTTTAAGAAACCCCCTGGAATGTGGTTGGGTGGTTGTGTGATATGTTTTATGTGGTATTGTTTGTTTTTTGTCCTGACATTTTTCCCATTCACTGGTAAACTGGATATTACTGGCATCATTTTATGTCTGACAAGTCTCATCCGAGCCCTCCATTTTTGCCTTACTTTGTGTTGGTGCAAGTTGGTACTCGCTGAGGCCCATCAGAGGAATCTGAGGTCAGTCCACATCTTCCCCTGTGCTGTACCCTTAACCTGACTGAAATAGATCTCTGAGATAGTTAGTCCTGGGTGAAATTTCCATACGCAGTTTTAATCTCGTGTAATTTCCGATTATGTTTGTTGCACGAAATTGCGCTATTATGTCACGTTACTTAATTTAGCTCGAGTGCAAAGGAACAATGCGAATGACCAAAATGTGAGCAGCAGATGTTTGTGGTGCCTGTGTTTTTTGTGCTCCTTTTAAGCACAAAATGCGTCCTCATGGCCAAAATGGACAAAAGGACGTATTTTGCCTTAAAATCTAGCGGCAAATGCCGGTTTTGAATTTTGGGTAATTCCACGTATTTAGCGTAATTGTTTCAAAATTTATCATAACTAAGCAAAATAATTGTGAATTATACGCACCCCTATAGAAGATATGGCGAGATGGAAGTAGCGATTGAGAGAAACACTGGTTGTAGCTGCTTGATATCCGACAGGATCCCCAGAATTTGAAATCATGGAGGATGCAGTAGCCAGTGCTTAATTTGACCCAGTGGGGGCCACTGGCACTCATTTTTGGGGACTGGCCCTTATTTTCCTGCATCAGAGTTTTACTGAGAGCATGAGAGAACAAGCATTGGCAAAGCCAATAGCACTCGCCAATGCAAGAGTTATTGGCCCAATGCAAGAGTTATTGGCTTTGCCAATGTGTTTTAGTCATGTTGTACACCAGCGCGGCCGCTGTTCAACATGGCTAAAAGTTAGTTGCGTAGAAGAGAGTGGCATGGAGTGTTGTAGAGTTGAATGGCGAAGAGTGGAGTAGTGTGTTGTAGATCGGAGAAGCATAGATTGTTATGTATTGGAGTGGCATAGAGTGGAGTAGTGTAGAGTGTTGCAGGGTGCAGCGTCGCAGAGTGGAGTGGCGCAGCAGAGTAAGTGGCGCAAAGTGGAGTGGTGCAGAGTCCAGTAGAGTAGAGTGGCGTAGAGTGGTGCAGAGTAGAGTGACGTAGCAAAGAGTGGTGCAGAGTTGAATATAGTGCCTTAGAGTGCAGTGGCATAAAGCGCAGTAATGTAGAGTGGAGTGCTGCAGAGTGCAATGGCATAGAGTGGAGTGGTGCAGAGTAGAGTGTATTGGCATAGAATGCAGTAATGCAGTGGGGTAGAGTGCAGTGTTGCAGAGAAGAGTGTTATAGCATGCAGTGGTGTAGCGTGACGGAGTGCAGTGGTGTAGAGTAGAATGGTGTTGAGTAGAATGGCATAGAGTGCAGTGACGTTGAGTAGAATGGTGATGAGTAGAGTGCAGTGGTGTGAAGTTGTATAGAGTAGCGTGGACTGGTGTTGAGTTCATTGGTGTAGAGTGTTAGAGTATAGTGATGTAGAGTGCAGTGGCATATAATTCAATGGCATACAATGCAGCGTCATAGAATGTAGTGGCTTAAATTAGAGTGGTGCATAGGACATTGCAGTGGTGCAGAGTAGATTGACATAGAGTGTATTAGCATGGCGTGGAGTAGCGTAGAGTGCAGTGGTGAAGAGTGCAGTGATGCGGAGAGAGTGGCGTAGAGTTCAGTGTTGCAGAGTAGAGTGTTGTAGAGTGCAGTGGTATCGAGTAGAGTGCAGTATCATAGAGTGCGGTGATGTAGAGTACAAATTTTAAGAGTGCAGTGGCATACAACGCACAAACAATAATGTGTGAAAATGGCATCACCTAGTGTATTGATTTGTTTTGATCATATTAAAGTATTTGTTTCCAATACACTTCGGAATTAACATAAAATGTGCTTCATTTGTGCTTTCATAATTCTGATATAATCTGAAATACTTTCACAGTTCATTTAAATGTTGTCGTGTGCTAGAAGAAAAAAAAACACTTCCTACCCCCAGTATCCAGCAAGATCGTCACTTAGTTAAAGCCTCTCACTTTGAAGTCCGAAAAATAAAAATAAACGCCATGCTCCCTGGGGAAGACAGAGCCCGACAATCGACCTGTCTTTGAATGCACAGCAAATGCCACAAGAAAAGAGCAAGATGTACAGGCCTTTTTACAGAAAATAGCACTTGTGGAAGAATACAAGGGGAGTTGGTGTGAAAAGGCTTTGCTCCTTGAGAGGGACGAACACACCCTCGACAGCCTAAAACAAATAAAGTCAGCAAATAGAAAGCCAAAAATTGTGAGTTACAAACCGCAAAGCCAATGGTATGGAACAGGCGGAATGTATTCCCAGTGAAGCTTTCTGAATGTCCCCAAGATATCTTTACCAAACCAGACAAAAAACACACAAATAGAAAGACAGATTAAGATATAGACGAAAAAACCTTCATAAAGGAACAAAGCAGGAATCTGCAAAAGTGAGATAAAGGGGCAGCCAGTGTCAGGTAGAGGATTAAAGAGGCCATAGGTGGATTGAAGATGATAGTATTCAGCGCATTGACATTTAATTGCACCTGGCTCGGGTTGAGCCGAGCTTTGGGCACCGATACTCATTCATTTACAAAGTAAGCACTGGCGCCAGCCTCACACAGAGTAGTACAGCTGAATATATAATCAATAGTACTGAGGAAATATACGCATTATGTTAAATCAAAATCGTCATTGCAGAAACTTTCATACTTACCATCTTGTTGAGGCTTCAGGCTGTAACCAGCTCTCCTATAAAACCTGAACTCATCCCAAAGAACTGAAGATGATGGCAGCCTGGAAAAATAGCCAAAATAAAGGAACACCAAAATTGCAAGATAAACAAGCATTTGCAATGCAATCGGTCTCGCCTTTGGGACCTTATATGTATTTAGCTATGCAGCACATCAGCCTGGGTGCTGAAACATCTACTGTTTTTTAATATGGTGGGAAAGTAAGCACCAAACTGCGTGACACGCCAGGTATGAGAACACATGGAGAGAAATATTGCCTTTCAGCTGGAAATGGTGTAGTCCAAAGCTCTGGTTTTAATATAAAATCAGGGCCTTTGGTGGTCTTATCACTGAAAATACAAGTTTTGAAAAAGAAATTGTCTACGGGTGCTCGTGGAAGATAATTTCTATGGACTTGAATCTAGAGAATGCTAAAATGATTCTGGTATTTTACTGACCTCTGCTGGTCGTTTTCTATCAAGAAAGTTAAATAGAGGCAGTTGCCAGAAAAATAAAAAAAGAAAGTCCCTCAGCAGAAAGCAATTCTGGTATTTTACTGACCTCTTTTGGTCGTTTTCTATCAAGACAGTTAAATAGAGGCAGTTGAACAGAAAAAAGTCCCTAAGCGGAAGCAGACAAGTCCTAGGGCTGATCTCCAGAGACCACAAAGTACATACACATATAAGTATATACAAGAGGTCTTGAATGCTCGACCTAAAAAGGTTTAGAGGAATAAAACGGGGGAACGGAAGAAGGAAAAACACAACAAAGTGTTTTGGGCGCAGGAAAGAAGGGTGTGAACTTGCTCATGAACAGAAAGAAGTCTAAGTCTTAACAGGAACGAAAGTCCTTTGTGCAAACACTACTTGTACTGCCTCCACCCTCTCCCCTCCTGACACTGAAGTGAGCTGTGCGTTTTCTCTTTGTAAAAGACAGAAAGGATTGCCTGGGTGAGCGGTCTGCAATAGATGATTCGACCTCCCTGTCTTTTATTAGCCTGTCTCTTTCTGCTTCAGTGGATAACTCTGTCATGATACGCGAACTGACTGACCCTGGCAAAAGTATCTGGAAAAAGAGTGAGCCCACAATGTATTTGGGTACAAGCAGTATCGACCCAACAAATAAACGGCTAGCCTTGCATGCAGTCTATAATGCAAGATTTCGCATTACATTCAGGAGAAGCAGGTCCATGGGTAGGGGAGGGTGTGGAGATAGAGTTCTAAGACTGGAGGACTGCTTAGACAAATGTTGCTTATTGTACAGTGGAAATGTAAATAATGTGCTGTGTGCTCTTGTCACTGTCATTTAGCCCCCAGTTCGCAGGAGGACGTAGGCCAGACCATGCCTCGAGCATGATGCAGATGACTATAGACCAGTCTTTCACCTATTTTCCTTCTCCTGACTTCCCCTATCCTCTGTCTAAATGGCGAACATAGAATGGATGTAAATGCCTGCAGTATTGGGTCACTGCAAAAAGGCAGGAATCATCCGGAAATAAAGATCAAATCCAGCATGCATTAAGTAAATACAACAATTCAGTCTTTAGGCAGCCTTTCTAAGGTTTTTGGTCTGTGGGTGGAAAAACAAGGGCTTTCCTTGACGAAGCAGCATGATATTAGAATGAACTGCAGCTGGGTGCAGGGTAGATTTTCAGGGCAACATTCACAGCAGTTGCTGAGTGGGGAGCATTTTGGTAGCATTTTCCGACTACAGTCCCAGTCCACCTCAGGCATCCTTCAAACATCTGGCTGGCTGCACTAGATAGGTCTCCAGACTTACTGGGTTCCTGCTCATGAATGAACACAGGGTTTCCCTCAGAATTATTTTTTTGAAAAGAATTGTTTAATCGTCTTCAGCAGGACTCGTTATTACTTCCTCTCCTCAAGGTGACTGCCAACAGGAGATCCAGTCGCTTGGATTGTTATTAGCTGGGGCAGCTCCTTCCATGGAGCACCATCCTCCTGGATGGGATGCTGGGGATGTCAGTTTCTACATAACAAGGGAACCAGAGAGGGGTCAGGTACCTTGGGTAAATACTGTAATACAAAACAATGACCCTTAGATATATGAAGGTAACAATGCTACCAACCAAATGGTTATTTATGTCAAACAATAATCAAGAAAATGTTTCTTTATAAAATCTCTGTATAACAGCACAGTGGGTGTGGATGTCAGGCCAGTCACCCAACAGTTGGGGCTGTCTCCCATTTCTTGTGGAGCACAATAGCAGACACCTATTACAACATGAATAAATCCACATTTACATATTACCAGTGATATTAGTGATATTGCCTATGAGGGCGAGGGAGTAACTGAGTGAATTGAATTGACTGTTATTGAGTTGTAATCATTGGCGACCGCTCTCATATGCGCATTAATGCTTTAACTGCTGATGTTCACCCAAACCCAGTGCTGAGCCTAGTGTTTTTTAATGTTTGATGCATCCTGCCTTTTTTCCACAATCTATGCCAGTTTTTAAAAATGTTTCCCATACATTAGTGAGGTTCTAAAGGTATGCAGGGTTTATAGATTCCGCTGGAGGGAACCAGGATTATATCAAATATAGCTACACTCTTTTTTAAAGTGGGGAAATGCTGTGCAAGAAAGACTATGTTATATCTCTCTAAAAATGGCATAAAAAAGGTTTGCTGTACTAAGATTATCCTCTTCCCAGCTTTCAGGAGATCTATATTTCCATTTTTTTTTTTTAACAACAAATTTGATTTATTTTCCAAGGTACCAAATGGGCGAAGCCCAGCAGAGATAGTACAAATAATGTGCGTGGCAGATAGTACTTAGGTACATCATACAAAAACCATATGACCTGCGGAACAGCAGACCAGAAATACAGCAAACAATACCGAACACACCTAGAGAGTGTTACATGTACATTATAAATAAATACTCGGCCACAGAAAGGCAAAGTCATCGGACTAAACAGGTGA
Source organism: Calotriton arnoldi (assembly GCA_963921515.1). Classification (NCBI taxonomy): domain Eukaryota; kingdom Metazoa; phylum Chordata; class Amphibia; order Caudata; family Salamandridae; genus Calotriton; species Calotriton arnoldi. Next base: position 27,348 of record CAWUFW010007567.1, read on the forward strand.
GTTGCTAACCACCAATTGCTCAATAGGATCATGGGAGGTGGACTGCGATAGTGGGGACAGATCGATACCTCTGTATGCGGCCCAGCGGGCCCTAATCTTCCTGTGTTTCTGTGGGCACCCTCTCGCCTGAAAAACCACAATTTCGGCAGTCATGCATCTGTCTATTGCCTTTTTCCATCCAGCAACGCTAGGCGGGGACGAAGCCTTCCAATGCTGTGCGATATCCCTCTTGGCTAGGGTAAGACCCAGGAATAAAAGGTGCTGCTTGTAGTGGTTCCCCCCAATGTCATCTGTGCTATGTAGGAGCCTCAATCTCGGGTCGAGCGGGATGGTCCACACCAGCACCTGACCCAGGCAGGACATCACGCTAATCCAGAATGGCTGAATCTCCGTACAGCTCCACAAGGTATGGAGAAAGGAACCGTCGTCGTCGCTGCAGCGGAGACACAGAGGAGACTGGATAACACCCATTTTCCACAACCTATGACGAGTGTAATATACCCGGTGGAGGTACTTAAACTGGATGAGTCGGTACTGGGAGGACACCGCCGCATACCGGAGGCTCGCCAGGGCTTCCGTCCAGTCATCGTCCGTGAGGGTCGGCAGATCAGCCTCCCATGCCGCTCTAGTTTTGTGTATGGTGGTCTTAGTGTGGGTGTTAAGCGTCTGATAAATTTGCCTGATTTTGTGATCCCCTATGTCCCCCATCAGCAAGCGGCCTTCCAGCGGGTGGAATTCTGGTAGGGCCTCCAAATGACGAATCTGGGGGTCTAATGCGTGTCGAAGATGTAAATAGCGATGAAACTGAGATTTATGTAAATCGTCGGATTGCAACCGTTGAAAGGACTTAAGGGTAGTGCCCTGCATGATATCCCCAAGCGTAGAGATCCCAATAAGGTCCCATTTACGAAACCCGCTCAGGGCGGAAATGGGCCGTAGATATGTGCCCTGCCAGAGGGGAGTGGAGCCAGTTAATCTGCCCCACCATCCCATGGACCGAACCGTGCACCTCCAGATTTGAATAACTGTCCGGCACGCTGGAGGGAGAGTTTCTAGGGATGCGTTGCTGTACAGGAGGTGCAGCAAGGGGGTGCCAGCCATGGCCTCCCGTTCGACTGCATAGGCCGGATCCGACTGGGACCCGTACCACCATTCGTTAATCACTAAAAGGTGAGAGGCGGAATAATATGCATGGACGTCAGCCGCTGCAATGCCGCCGCAGTAGGTGGATTGTGCACACGTGCGAAGCGCAACCCGGATCGCACCCCCCGCCACAGGAATCTATTCAGGATCGCATTGAGTTGCGTAAACCATGTTGGAGGAATAGTATATGGAAAATTCTGAAGCCGATATAGTAGGCGTGGCAAGGACACCATCTTAAAGATAGCGGATCGTCCATATAAAGACAAAGGCAGCTGGGACCAAACCGTCGTCTCATTGCGGGCAGCCGGGAGTAGCGGGGCGATATTGTGTGCCCATGAGACCGTAGGGCACGGCGATATAAAGACCCCATGGTACTTAAAGCCTGTAGTAGCAATGGATAATTCGGAAGCCCAGGCCTGACTCCTGCTCCCCGCATATAGGGAAGAGTGTGGTTTTTGATGGGTTGGTGCTCAACCCAGTGGTTTCCCCAAAAATTCGAAGAATCTGGAGGACCCGGGGCCCCGAGAACCACGTGTCTGACATAAAGAAAAGAGCATCATCAGCGTAGAGCGTGATTCTGTCTGAATATTCCTGTGTCCAGTCCATCCCCCGGATCAGCGGGTCCTGACGGACCCACAACGCTAGGGGCTCCATGGCTAGGGCGAACAGGAGGGGGGACAGGGGGCATCCCTGCCTCGTGCCCCGACGGATGGAAAAGGGGGCTAATCGCAAACCAGCCACACAAACAGATGCGGAGAGATCAGTATACAACAGCCGGGTATAAGCTATGAACCGAGGACCCAGGTTTATGGCATGAAGTAGCTATTTTTCCTATTTTTGTGGTTTCTACATACTTGCAGTTTGTGATGGAGACAGTTCTGAAAGCCACGGGTGAATCCAGAAAGCTATATATCTCTGAAAAGTAGACATAATTTAGAATTTAGCAAGGAATTCGGCATTTGTGTATATTGCCCATGGTTTTCCCAAAGATACTAATTATTGAAGTAAAAAAAAGAATGAAAATATGTAGGAAAAAGAATGACATAGGTAACACCATTTTCATCTGTAATTGTTTGTCATGATGGCTGATTTATAAAAGTAATATACTGTTATGCCTGCCAGACCTTTCTGGTCGCAATGATATATAGTGTTTGATGGTTGTTCAAAAACATGTGAAACCCAGAATCAACTACTAAGCTGCAGCTTATATGGATTTTTCATTCTATACTGACTGTGCATCAATTCATATGGTAAAATCTAATGAATAAAAAATGGGTACGAAGGAATCCTAAGCACTAGGTTTTGGAAGCATGGTTATTTGTACTACTCTGAATTCGGGGCTTCTCATAGTAGTATGTTATTCAGAGGGCAGTTTGCAAAGTGTGTGAAAATTAATAATATTAATGTGTTCCACGCAGGAAATACAACAGTCAGACCTAAGTTTAAAATGAATTGAATTCTTGGAAAAATTTGAATTGGTGTCTTTAGTATTTTCTTATTTTTTTATAGTCTAACACTGAAGCTTTTTACACTAGGGTTGTGTACTTATTTCACTATTGTGAACAGACACAAACAATTTTCTGGTTAATAAACCAACCATTCATCAGTATACTGCAAGAAGTATTATTGTAATTGGTAAAATGTGGCCCTTAACTAAAGGTTTCCTGCAACATTCATATCGGATTCATTTCTCATCCCTGAACCCTTGCATCCAGCAAATGGCAGTGCTCAGAAAGAAAAGTCACCATCGACATGAAGAACAAAATGGCTAATAAGTATACATAGATATTATGCTTTACATTTCCTCATTTCAAAGTCTAGCTGTATGTCCTCCAGCTAAGTGATTATACGTAATACATTTTTGCAGTCTGCAAACATTGTCCTCACAATCCATTTTCTGGAAGGCCAAGCCAGGTTTATGCAAACACAAGGAGATAATGGACGGAGTGCTGAAACTTTTCAAACACTCACCCCCAGTCACAGATCTGGGTTGAATCCATCATAATTCTTTAGCTCACTTTGCCACCCCAGTTCAGACACAGCTATATGCAATTCAGTCTTGACCCTGTGCCTCATGGGAACAGTCCAGACCGAACTGCCAAGCCATGTCTTCCCTGGACCGGAATCAAGCATCCTGGGACCGGTTTCGGGCTAACAGCCCTCATCAGCCAGGCTAGCTTGAATCCAGTGGCAAAGTGAGCAAGGGACCCACGCCTGGGCATACCCTGCCAACTTAGGGCGAACAAAGCAAACACAAGGAGATGATGGACGGAGTGCTGAAACTTTTCAAACACTCGCCCCCAGACACAGATCTGGGTTGAATCCATCATCATTCTTAGCTCACTTTGCCACCCCAGTTCAGACACAGCTATATGCAAATCAGTCTTGACCCTGTGCCTCATGGGAACAGTCCAGACCGAACTGCCAAGCCATGTCTTCCTGGACCGGAATCAAGCATCCTGGGACCGGTTTCGGGCTAACAGCCCTCATCAGCCAGGCTAGCTTGAATCCAGTGGCAAAGTGAGCAAGGGACCCATGTCTGGGCATACCCTGCCAACTTGGGGCGAACAAAGCAAACACAAGGAGATGATGGACGGAGTGCTGAAACTTTTCAAACCAGGTTTATTCACATTGAATTCCACTGGCTTGCCTAACTGTGTACGAATGTATTTACAATATATATGTAAAACATAGACAACGTAAACAAACAGCATAAAGGAACACCCAAGATGCTTGCAGAAATCCCTAAGTAAACACATTAAAGTTTGATGTTCAGTGAGTGTCCTACTAAGCCTCAAAGCCTGTTGAAAATGCTATAAAGCAGTAGCTCTTACCCCGTAATCTGGGAACCCCTGGGAGACCACGACACATACTCAGGGTTCTGCGACTTCTTAGAAAACTAAATAATATTTACAGATTAGTAAAGTGTATATAAATAAAGAAGCAAAATTGAAAATTTTAAAACGTTCTGTAAATGTGAAGGAATTTGAAATTGGTATTCTCAGATTGATTCGTGGGAGCAGCACAAGAGCATCAAACAGAATATAGTATGGATGATGTGTGGCCTCAATTGAATTTAGAAAAGGTTCAACCATTCCATTAAAATTAAATTGTGATTTTTACCAAAATATTATTTTAGAGAATTAAATAAAATGTCATCATTTTTGTATTTGTTTGATAAAGGTTTGTTTCTGCATTTTTGTGTATTGTTTTACAGTTCAAACAATCAAAATTACTTAGGCAGGGGTCCCAAATTCCAATTATGACTCAGTGGGGTTACCCGGATTCCAATAATGATTTGTGGGGGTCCCCGGATGCAAGTAATAATTAAGTGGGGGTCCACAGAACTCAAAAGGTTAAGAACCACTGCCATAAAGTTTACATATTATCTATGGATTTTTCAAAATCAGTATTTACACATAATGGTCATCTGTCTTAATTCTATAGCTGGGACATTCGAGCTATGTCTGACAATGATTTTATGCTTGATGTGTCGCTCAAAATCAGAAGAAAGGTGTAGGATCTCATGGACGTAAATATTCAGTGCAAGGTGTCTACACACTACATTAGCTTCATGGCAGGACGTATATTGAAATAACGGAATAATAGATGTAGCCTCACAGCTCTACATAGTTAAAAAAAAATCTATGAATGTCCATTAAAAGTTACTGATAGATGTTTATTTAAAGATGTTAATTTAAATAAAAATGTATGCTAATTTATTTCCTTTTATTGTTTATTAATGTTTTGTTCTAGATAAGACATCTTTATTATTTAATATTTGTAATTTGTTTCTGCACACTGGCTTATTACAGTTGGAAGCCAAAACGGCCAGAAATTTAGTTGATTATTAATAGCAAATGTACTATTCTGTGTTCCTACTTTTCTCCTGATAAAAAAAACTATACCCCACTTGTGTCGCTGGGCCTTTTACCTGCAATAGGAAAGGCCTAAGAATGCAATATGGAGACATTAATATTTAACCTTAAAAATTGACCGATTTTGATGATGTGGATAGCTGAGGGTAGGGCAGTTGTGGTATTTGGGCTTGTGCTTGGCTGCTGCTCAAGGAAACCTACCAAACCCAGATATTTCTGAAAACTAGACACCCCGCGGAGCCCAGGTTAGTGTGACTTGCAATGCATTTTCATCACATGTCTTTCAAGGAAAATTTTGAAATCTGTGGGGATCCACAAAATTACTATTACCCAATGTTCCCACACTTCTGATAAAAACGGGAATCCACTTGCGTGGCTGGGTCTGTAGCTTACAACACCAACCGATCAAAACTTGAGCCATGCCATGGTGCTATCAATGAGGTTTTCAGATGGTTACAGTTTTGGTCCATTCCTCTGATATGCCACCGACACATGGGTGGCATGTTTCAATCAGATGAAGTGTGGGAAGGGAGGGTGGTAACACTTTGGCCAATGGTTGGAAGTGCTAGAGTTTTCACATAAATGAGGTTAGATAGCCTTTTCTGATGGATACTTCTCTCAGCAAATCTCTCACCTTAAAATATTCCGCTTTGGCCAGACTAGATCTGGAGATTTTGTTTTAGCAGTGCTCCTGCTTGCTGCTAGATGGCATCTTGCGACTCTGCGTGGAATCCATTCCACCCCGAAAGTGACAAAGCGGAGCACATCAGTTCCTTTCTTTCCACGCCTTCCACGGGGAACCTGTAGATTCCGCTCACACATTTGTTGGGTTTTCAGATGACTTCCAGACTTTTTTACTGTGTGATAGGGAACAAGGTCCCCACTGACAAACGCGATTTGAGCCGATCCGCACCTGCAGGAAGCAGATGTCAGTCATGGACCAGCACAAGGTGCGTCTTTGGTGCATGGGCTTGGGACATAACTCTTCAGTCATGTGATAAGTGTGCCCTCATGCATCCGAAGGTGATTCAAGACTGGTAGGTGAAGTTGTATATTACAGAGCACAGGAAGATGTCACAGCCTTTGTGTAGATCTAGTTCCAAGTTGCGGACTCGAGCTCAGACTTGGTCCCGGGCATGGGTGCGATCCTGTGACCTTTCCACTTTCTGCTTTAAATCTTCTGGTAAACCCAAGTCCAAATGCAGCGTAAAATACCAGAATGGGACTTGATCCCTTCTGGGCACTTCGACTCTAGGGGGAAGGCAAAAGAGCATCAAGATTTAAGTCACACTCTATTATAGTCACCGGTCATAGAGCTGATTTCTCAGCTGGTCCTGATGCACCCTGAGTTCCCCGAGCCATTGTCGACCCCGCAGCAGATCGAGATCTTCAAAGAGGCCAAATTGCAAATACTCAGTGTGATTCAGGCTCCTGCTGGCATGAATTTGGTCTCCACAGAACTGCAGAGGCCTCCATTTGGGTTACTTCTAGCAGGTCCTACACCAACACCGTCCATCTGTCCTCCTGGACTGTTACCAGGCCTTATCTGACTCCAGTAAAGACTGACACTTTGGCCTCATGAACCATGGCGGTGATAACGCCACTGGTGCTGGAGGATGATCTGGTGCAGACACCCTTGTTGAACCATGAACTGACATCAGCCAGAGCACAACTGGTCCCTCTATGAAATTACAAAAGATCAACCAGTTATCATGCAGCCTGACTCTCACCCTGTTCCTTTATCCTGTCGCAGCTCTGAGCTGGCTCTATTATCTTTTCGGTTACGACTGATCTTGTGCCAGAGCAGGTTGCACCACAGGATGTTCCTGATGATGGATGACCCCCATTACACTGTTGACGTCTTACACCCCAATGTACAGAATGCCAGTGGGCTTGATACCTCTCCTGACACAGAGCTTGATTTATCACTTTGGCCACCAACGGAAGATAGCACCTCATTTGAAGTGGGGGTTTGGAGGGAAGCCATGGTGCTAAAGTTACAGCTGCCCTCCATTGAGACTAAAACCAATGCTTTGACATAAATTGTGCAGCTTGCGCCAGCAACATCTGATCCCTTACTTCCATTTAATGGTTCCCTCACAGATACGCTGATTGCTACTTGGTCAAAACCATGTTGTTGCCCATTGCAAAAAGGCTTATTTTACATGCCTTGACCAGTAAGGTGACTGCTAATTCATTTCTCACCACTCCTCCAGATAGAGAAACCAAATAGATTTACGCCTTTGGCAGACATATGTTATCTTCTGTCAGCCTGGTACTTCGGCCTGCAAGTGTAAATTGTCTCTTGGGTTGATAAACCCATGCCTTTTAGGACATGGTATGCAAAATCTTGCTAGCTGTCACCGAAGATTTTAGTGCCTCTTTGGACCAGACGATACTTAGCAAGACACAGCCCAATATGTATTTGTGCAGGTTTGGATACCACAGATTGCCTTTGCAGTTCAGTTGGTACCATCCTTCAATGACATGCCGGGGTGAGGCCCACTCTATTCACGCACGATTTGCTGTCTTTGCTGATGCTAAATGGGTCCCTCCTCTCAGCAGTTTGGACCACTTTAAAGACAGTGGAGCTACTTTTTCAGAAATGTAGGGGATACTCGAGAAGGCTGGCTTATAGACAGAGATAGCTTTCCAAAAGCAGTCCTGTCGGGCAGCGGATCCAGCAGGCAACATGCAGGCCAGTCTTCCAACATCTCCCCTGCTACAGTAGCCACCAGAATGCTTTAGTTTAACCTCATCGGCTCATGCTCACTCAGTTGAAGGCAAGATCCAGCACTTCTTCAGGATGTTAATCTATCATGTCCGACAGATGGGTCTTGCAATTTATTCAGTAAAGTTATGCTCGGCCTTTTCTCTCTTCCCCATGAAATATCACTCCCATACCAGAGCTGATTTCAGAAGAGCATCTGCCCATCCTGCTACAGGTGGTAGCCCCTTGTTCTCGAAAGGTGCCACTGAAAGGGTACCAGACTCGAAAAAAGGAGAAGGGTTATTACTCTCACTATTTCCTTGCCCCAAAATAGATGGGGGCCTCAGGCCTATCTTCGACCTCCATCCCCTGAACGCCTTCCTTCGAAAGGACAGTTTAAAAATACTCACATTAGCCCAAATCCTATTTGCTATGAACCTGGGCAACTGGATGGTATTGGTGTACCTGCAGAACGTGTATTTTCATATGCACATCCTGCAGTCCTTCAGGCGCTACCGGTGGTTCATTATGGGCGAGGAGCTTTTTCAGTTTACAGCGCTCCCTTTCGATCTCACAACACCCCTTGATGTTCATGAAGGTGTTGCCAATAGTCGCTCGCCATTTTCGGAGGTCGGAAATTGCTGTATTCCTGCACCTTGGCAACTGGTTATTGAAGGCGGCCTTGCAGCATTCAGTCGTGCTCATCTCCGGACAACAGTGGACCTTTTGACATTGATGGGTTTCACTATAAGCAAATCAAAATCCTACCTGATTCTCTCTCAGAGCCTTGCATTTATTGGGGCAAACCTGGATATGTTGGAGTTCCCTCATCATGAAAGAGACCAGGACATTCAGCCAATGATCCTGATGTTTCAGGTTTTCTGATGAATCTAGGTGATAGTGGCTCTGAGGATTCTTGTCCTCTTAACCTCGTGCATTCCACCATAAAAGGACATGGACAAGCTTGCCCATGGAGGATGCTTCAAAGGCGGGCAAGAAAACTGGGTTAGTCCCACTTGGACCTTTTTACTGTGTTAAAAACCAGTTCAGCTGGACCTTCCGATCAGAGTATCTGGCTTTGTGGAGTCTTGCCCAGCTAAAGCTTCCAGCCTTGCCCCACTGCAGGATTTTGAGAACCCAAAAAGTGACTAAGTTCGAAGGTAAACCCTTTGACCATGGCGAGGCGGCAAATCCCACTCAGGGGCTACAAAATACAGCTTTGTCATTTTTTGAGCGTCTGGCATCAACTCGAATTTTCAATTGGAGCTCAATGAGGACATATCTGACTTAAATGGACCCTCTCTGGAGTCTTCCCTGGCCTTGCCTTGCTGGAGGACTTTGAATTTCAGGAAAAAAATAATTGGTAAAAACTTTGACTGGGGTGAACTGTTTTGCGTATCTGGCCTGCAGTTGCACTTAGGTCCCGGTCTGCCTTGAACTGTTACTTCTGATTAGCGCTTTAGCTTTTCTAGGCACTTTTTGCCCTACATCAGTTTATCTTTTGTTCCCCTTATCCGATGTTAATGATTTGTGCGTCTGTTTACTTTATCTATTTTTCTAAATTGGTTTGGAAATGTTATTGTGGTGTGTTGCTTACTTTAAAATTGTTGGTACTCTTTGAACGTAACATGCGTTCCTCTGCGAAATTGCATGTGACATTGCTGTCCGGGATGAGCGGAGTTTGTCAGAGATCTGCAGTAAGAGTTTGTTTATTAGGTTGGTAAAGACCCTCATTCCCAAAATTCTAGCAAGTTAGACAGGTTAGAACGCTTATAAAAATTCACCCTTCAAAGGAGAGAAGGCTTCCTAGCTTCCCAGGTCGATTCTAAGGTATTTACATCTACCACTCTAAAATGCCAGATGCTGGTGGAATGATAGGTGAACTCCTCAAATGCAGAGGAAATAAGTGTTTTGGATAGTTTTTGCACCATGGATCCTATTTCTTGTGTCAGCAGTGCTCATATGGGATTGGCAGCGTGGGTTTCTTTTTTCGGATATATGCCATGTATGCTCATATTACAGAGCACACAGCCTTAGGCCGGATGCAGTGGTGTTCGAGTGCAGGGCCTGACCTTTCACCAGATCCTGCATTTAACTGTGGTACAACAAACCTACTCAAGGCACATGACCTTTGGCTTAGGGCACCATTGGTTGACTGTGGGGCTGGCTTTGCTTGGGCCAAGCCCTGCACCCGCCACCCTTGTGCATGCCATGCCACATTTAACATCGATGATAATACAATCTTACTTCTGTATCACTTTGCTCCAATTGCAGCAGCAGGCAGGAAGAACGATAGATTTTACTTTAATTAATTAGATACAGTATTGTTGATTTCACAGTAGATCTCATTAATTTTTAATTAGTGTCACTAGAGATGTTGTATTTTGTACCGAATGTCTTTTAGTTAGTACTGACCTACACTGCCTCTGGCATCCATGCTGATGTCATTGATGATGTCAATGCTGAGATTATATATGATGTCATCAGTAATGTCATATTTTATGTCATTTGTGATGTGATCTGTGAGCAGTGCAGTTATGGTTAACAATACGTTGCGACTTTTTTTTTTGACTGGTATTGGCAACAATAATGCTACTTAAACTGTTTAATTTTCATTGAATGTCTTTTTCTTTAACAAATGTAAATGTTTCTGTTTTTTTAAACAAATGTGATGGTCCTCATAAGCCTTAGCTTACATTTAGCAACTTTTTTCTGTCAATTTGTTTCATTATGATTCTGTTTCTAACTTCAGTGGTAATCTAATGTACTGCTTAAATATTAAGGCCATGCACAACAGGCTCTTCATGTGGGGACTGTCCCGCGATCAGGCTCTTCACCAGTACCCCTGCCACCAAGAATGCTGCGCACTCTGACTGTACTCCGCAGACTTTGGGCACAGGATCTAGCCTGTGGTTAGACCCTGCTCAAGTCCTCATGCCACTAAGTCGACTGCACATGGCAGTGGGCTCCGGGTACAGGGCCTGGCTGGTGTTGGGCATGCTGTGCATGTACTTTGCCAAAAAGGTACCTAGTATGTGACATTCTAAAGGGACTCACAGTCTTTGTATGCACACGGTATTGAAGCACTTTCCAGAAGTTATCCAAGGACAGGATATTTTCCTACCAAAAATTCCACTCTTAGACCACTTGGGAGAAGTGGCTAACGCAGGTCAACCTCAGTCTTGTATTTGTCTGATGCCACCACATCTCCAACCTGTGGACCTGCATCCCTTGTTTATGGGGATAAAGATGCTGCACAAAGTAAAGTGTCTGCAGGGGACCATAGCATCACACACTGTTCTCTTATTTCCCATGGGTGGACACAATCTCTTGACTGATGTATGTGCGAACAAGTACATCCTGCATCCTCCTCATGTTACGGGTGGAGCTAGCCATTGATGCACACACACTGCCTTCTCAATCATGGCTTACCAGGCTCCTCTTGTGGGCATGGCCAGTCTTTTCCGCCTCCCTGGCACTGATGTACACCCCTCCTTTCAATACCTGCGCTGTTTATACCAGTCCACTCGAGTGTTTTTAAGATTTTTTTATTTTGAATACTGCAGTACGAGATATTCTAAATGTGCATATCGACGAAACTTCAGTGTAGTGTCCTGCCTGCGTGGTTTGCTTTTGAACAGAAGTGATAAATGCATGTATTTATGGTCATGAAGAGTGTTACAGACCTGTTCTTGTTCAGGAAATTGACCTTCGTGGCCATACTCGTAACGTTCTCAGTTATTTTCACTTATGTTACGAGTCCTCATCAACTTTTTATTTTAGATGAGTTTGCTTTAAAAACAGCACCATAGCTTCTAAACTTATAAATGCATGAGAATTTTATGACCACCACCACCCTTTACTCAATCCATTTTTTACAGCAAAGTTGGGTTATATGTTGAGTATCTTCCCACCTTGTGTTTTTTGACGGTCATCACTGATATGTGGACTGACAATTCTGAAAGAAACCGTTAGTTATAGATTCCTTACCTTAGAATTACCCCAGGCGTCAGACTGGATCCGGAAAGTTTTTTGTCAGCAGTACCCCTGTGCGTCGGAAGGTGGCGTCGGTCGACTCTGCGTTCGTCGTCGGCGTCGTGGTCGCCGGGATGAAGTCGCGGTAGCTACATAGACGCCGCCCTCGCGCGCTGACGTCAGTTCTTTCTTTTTCTGCGCCAACAAGCGCAGATCCGGAGAGAGCGGTGCCTCCAGTCACTTTTTGACTGACTTTTTTCTAGACTTTTGTCGAATTTGGTTTTTTTTTTAGTCCATCGACTCCTGGTGCACGAGGGATGCCCGGCTTCAAGGCCTGCGGTTCCCGTAACCGACTGATGTCGGTGACGAACCCACACCACGTGTGCCTCTATTGCCTGGAGCGCGACCACGACCCCGAAGTCTTTGCGGGAGCAGTCCCGAAAGCTACTCGAGGCACGGCAGTCGGCTCCACATCGTTAGAGGTCGCGGAGCCAACACCATTCTTCGTCTAAGTCTTCGCACTCAGGGTCAGGTAAGTCGAAGCACAAAAAGAAGTCGAAGAAGCATCGTCGCTCTTCGACTTCTACCCGTCCGTCGGCCGACGCGACGAGGAATGCGGGTAGTGCCCCTCCCGTGGCTCCGCGTGCGCAGCTCGTAGGGTCGGCTCTGGGTTTCCCCCCTTCCCGGGACCGGGAACGACCCGGCTGGGGGCCCTGGGTCTACGACGCCGGCGGCTTCGGCCTCGGCACCGCAGGGTCCCCTTGGATCCAGGCCTGGATCTGGATCTGCGCCGGTCGACCTTGTTACGCCTCCCCCGTGCCGATTCCACCGGCACCACGTCCGCAACCGGCATCGGCTGTGTCCCCAGCCGACGTTGACCCCGGCTCCACCTCGAGGTAGACACGGAGTCGGACCGGCGTCGACCGACGCCGGAACCGACGCCGATGGGTACTTTTGTGCCCCTGTTCTACCCTGGCTCTTTGAGACCAGATTGGCAGCCAGAGGAGGGTGAGGAGGACTGGGAGGGGTCTGGGGACCCTTTAACCTACCAGTTGACCTATGAGCAGGACTGGAGAGAGGAACAGGGGGAAGCCAGTGGTTTGGATACCTCACCAGACCTTGGCATTTTGTCTCCTCCTACCGTGGCTACCTACGGTAAAGTCAGGACTAACCTCCTGACAGAGGTCCTTCAACCAGCAGCGAGCTCTTCGGAGCCCCTGCTGCCGTTTAATGAAGCCTTCACGGACATCCTTTTAGGCACCTGGTCCGGCCCAACACAGGGGCTCCTGTGGTCAGGATGATTGCCCGACGCCACCGCCCGGCCCCGGGTGACCCCACTTTCCTATCCCAACACCCCACCCCTGAGAGCTTGGTGTTCCAAACCTCCACTTCCAAAGGTGCATTCCCTAACGCACCACCCGATAAGGAAATCCAAAAAGCTGGACCACCTTGGGAAGAAAATGTTTTCTTCCGCCAGCTTGGGACTGCGGTCGGTAAACACTGCATATCTGTTGGGCCGTTATACCCACTCTGTGTGGGATACGGTAGCGCAGGTGCTGCCCCAGTGCCCGGAGGAGGCCCGGGCCATGCTCTCCTGTGCAGTTGCAGAGGGGAGAGAGGCAGCGAAGTTTACCATCCGCTGTGGGCTGGATACCGCCGACGCACTAGGCAGGAAGGTTTCCACGTCAGTAGCCCTTCGACGCTACGCCTGGTTGCGGTCAACTGGTTCTTCCGGGGTTGTCCAATCCACTCTTATGGACATGCCCTTTGATGGCGGTCGCCTTTTCGGCGACAAGGCAGACAACGCGCTGGTGCGCTTTAAGGACTCTCGGGCTACGGCCAGGTCCTTGGGCCTCTCCACCACCCGCCCTGTGCAGTCTGCCTTTCGCCCCTTTCGTAGCTACGGAAGGGGTGCCCCGCCTCGTCCCACCCAGGGCCACAGGGCAGCGCAAGCTGTTCAGCCTCTGCGCGGCCCGAGACGTGGGAACCAGCGCCGTGGTTCTGGGGGCCAGCGGGCAGGCCAGTCCTCCACAGCCCCCTATGCAGCAGCCTCCAAATCCTCCTAGTTCGACCTTTCAGGGCCACCAAACGCCATAGGGCGGCAGAATTCGCCATCACCTCCCCCACTGGCGCACCACCACGTCGGACAGGTGGGTTTTGCAAATAGTCCGAAGGGGCTACTCCCTCCCCTTCGAGACTACCCCTCCATCCATGCCACCTCAGTACCATCGCATGTCGGAGGATCATCTGGCCCGTCTCCAACAGGAAGTTTCGGCACTCTTGGCCAAGGGAGCCATCGAGCGCGTTCCTGCCCCAGAAGTAGGTCGTGGTTGCTATTCCCACTACTTTCTGGTGCCCAAGAAGGACAAAGGCCTGCGTCCTATCTTGGATCTCAAGGATGTCAACCGCTTCCTCCGGAAGGAGAAGTTCAAAATGTTGACGCTCGCTCAGGTCTTGTCTGCCCTCGACCCTGGAGACTGGATGGTAGCGTTGGACTTGCAGGACGCTTACTTTCACATCCTCGTCCTGCCGGCCCACCGGCGTTACCTGCGGTTCACGGTAGGCCACGAGCCCTTTCAGTTTACCGTGCTCCCCTTTGGCCTTAGCAGCGCCCCTCGCATGTTCACGAAAGTGATGGCGGTGGTCGCAGCTCATCTGTGCAGATCAGGGGTTCGAGTCTTCCCTTATCTCGACGACTGGCTGTTGAAGGCGGGCTCGCCCCAGGCTGTCGTCTCCCACCTCCAGACTACGGCCGATCTCCTGCATTCGCTGGGGTTCTCCATCAACACACCTGACCCCCTCTCAGAAGCTCCTCTTCATCGGAGCGGTTCTGGACACAACGCAGTTTCGGTTTTATCCTCCCGAACAGCGAGTCCGGGTTATTCGGGCTATGATTCCGATCTTTCAGCCTCTATCCCGGTTTTCAATCAGGATGACCCTCAGGCTGCTGGGTCTGATGGCCTTCTGCATCCTGCTGGTGGACCATGCCAGATGGCATATGCGGGCTCTGCAGTGGGACCTGAAGTTCCAGTGGGCACAACATCAGGGGAATCTGTCCGATTGCATCCAGATCTCGGAGGGCACTGCACACCAATTGCAGTGGTGGCTTACGAACCAGGATTGGGTCGACGGCAGATCCCTCTCCCTTCCTCAACCAGAGTTCACAGTGGTGACCGATGCATCACTTCTGGGATGGGGCGGCCACATGGGGGAGGCGGAGATCAGAAGCCTCTGGTCTCCGGCGGAGTCCGGGCTCAAACATCAACCTTCTGGAGCTTCGGTCGATTCGTCTTGCACTCAAGGCATTCCTTCCCTCTTTACGGGGAAGAGTAGTGCAGGTGTTCACGGACAACACCACCGCCATGTGGTACTGCAACAAACAAGGCGGGTGGGGTTGTGGACCCTATGTCAGGAGGCCCTCCGCCTCTGGACATGGCTGGAACATCAGGGCATATCCCTGGTGGTTCAACACCTGGAAGGTTCTCTGAATGCCAGGGTGGACGAACTCAGCTGCAGGTGCATGATGGATCATGAATGGCGTCTTAACTCGGAGAGACCTCAAGAACTTCCGGCCCATCTCCCTGCTTCCGTTCCCAGCCAAGGTCATCGAGAAGATCGTCAACAGACAGCTAACCCGATACCTCGAAGAAAACAGCATCCTGGACCCATCCCAGTCAGGGTTCCGCAGCAACTACAGCACCTAGACTGCCCTCATCGCCGCCACAGACGACATCAGGACCCTGCTGGACAACGGTGAGACCGCAGCCCTCATCCTGCTGGACCTCTCCGCCGCCTTCGACACTGTCTGCCACCGCACTCTACGCGCACGCCTCCACAACGCAGGGATCCGAGACAAGGCCCTGGAATGGACCACCTCCTTCCTCTCCGGCAGAACCCAGAGAGTCCGCCTCCCCCCATTCCGATCCGAAGCCTCCGAGATCATCTGCGGCGTACCCCAGGGATCACCTCTCAGCCGACACTGTTCAACATCTACATGGCCCCGCTCGCACGCATCGCCAGACACCACGACCTCAACATAATCTCCTACGCCGACGACACTCAACTGATCCTCTCCCTCACCAAGGACCCCCTCACTGCCAAATCCAACCTCCACGAAGGAATGAAGGCCGTCGCCGATTGGATGAAGAGCAACTGACTAAAGCTGAACACGGACAAGACGGAAGTCCTCATCCTCGGCTCCAACCCGTCAGCCTGGGACGACTCCTGGTGGCCAACGACTCTGGGGGCAGCCCCGACACCCACCGACCACGCACGCAACCTGGGCGTCATCCTCGACTCAACGCTCTCCATGGCCAAGCAAGTCAACGCAGTCTCCTCCTCCTGCTTCAACACCCTCCGCATGCTCCGCAAGATCTACAGGTGGATCCCGACAGATACAAGAAGAACAGTCACCCAGGCCCTCGTCAGTAGCAGACTCGACTATGGAAACGCCCTCTACGCGGGAGCCCCGGCCAAGCTCATCAAGCGACTGCAACGCATTCAAAACGCCTCTGCACGCCTGATACTCGACGTACCACGCCACAGCCACATCACCCCCCACCTGAGAAACCTGCACTGGCTCCCCGTCGACAGGAGAATCTCCTTCAAACTCCTCATCCACGCACACAAGGCACTCCAGAAGACCGGCCCAGCCTACCTCAACAGACGACTCTTTTTCTACGTCCCCAACCGCCAGCTCCGCCGACCTCTCCCTCGCATTCGAAGAACAACCACCGGCGGCAGAGCCTTCCCCAACCTCGCCGCCAAGACCTGGAACACCCTTCCACTCAGCCTACGACAGACCCAAGACCTGCTGACCTTCAGGAGGCTACTCAAGACCTGGCTGTTCGACCAGTAGCGGCACCCCCACCCCCCTCTTTTCTTCCCCAGCGCCTTGAGACCCTCGCGGGTAAGTAGTGCGCTCTACAAATTCTGTGATTGATTGATTGATTGATTGAGGTGGTGCAAGGACTCTTTCAGCAGTGGGGAGAGCCTTGGTTAGATCTATTCGCCACCGAAGAGAACGCGCAATGTCAGCAGTTCTGCGCGTTGGAATTTCCAAGGCGGCACTCGCTAGGCGACGCTTTTCGTCGCGAATGGAGTTGTGGTCTTCTATACGCCTTTCCGCCTATACCACTTCTGCCCAGAGTGCTGAAGAAGATCAAGCGCGACCGGGCCCAAGTCATTCTTGTGACTCCAGATTGGGCACGAAGAGTCTGGAATCCCGAGCTGCTCAACATGGCCATCGATCCTCCGATCAGTCTGCCTCTTCTGGAGGATCTTCTGTCGCAGCAGCAGGGGACGGTCCTCCACCCGAACCTGTCCAGCCTCCACCTCCTTGCTTGGAGATTGAGCGGCGGCAGTTGACGTAGTTTGACCTGCCTCCCGAAGTCTGCGATGTTATCTTGGCAGCCAGGCGTCCCTCCACTAAGACGGTATACGCCTGCAGATGGAACAAATTTGTGGCATGGTGCGCCTCAAAGGCTGTGGATCCCCTTTCCGCCCCTCTTTCTGAAATTCTCTTGTTCCTCCTTTCTTTGGCCCAGCAGGGCTCTGTTCGGGGCACTCTAAAGGGCTACCTCTCGGCCATTTCAGCCTTCCTTAGGCTTCCTGATCAGCCTTCTCTTTTCAAGCCCCCTGTTGTAAATAGATTCCTTAAAGGCATTACTCATCTTTTTCCTCCTGTTCCCTTCGTAATGCCTCAGTGGGACTTGAACTTGGTTCTTACCTACCTCATGTGCGCTCCCTATGAGCCGCTACATAACTGTCCTCTCAGACTTCTCACTTTGAAAACTGCCTTTCTGGTGGCCATCACCTCTGCACGCAGGGTGAGTGAGCTGCAAGCTCTTTCTTCCAAGCCTCCCTTTCTGGCTGTCCATCCGGACAAGGTCGTCCTGAGAACTAGACCTTCCTTTCTTCCCAAGGTGGTTACTTCTTTCCACATTGGCCAAACCATCACTTTGCCCACCTTCTTTCCGCCTCCGCATCCTTCGAAAGAGGAAGAGAGGCTCCACCGTCTGGATCCAAAACGTGCCCTTTCCTTTTACTTGGATCGCACCAAACAATTCCGGGTGGACGACCAGCTCTTTGTCGGTTACGTGGGCGCTAAGAAAGGTCGGGCCGTGCACAAACGAACCATCTCCAGGTGGGTCGTTCTGTACATCAAAGCCGGCTACTCTTTGGCAAAGAAGGAGCCTCCAGTGGGGCTACGGGCCCATTCCACCAGGGCAACGGCAGCTACTACTGCTTTGGGACGAGGAGTCCCCCTAAATGACATCTGTCAGGCAGCTACGTGGGCATCGCTGCACACGTTCACCAAACACTACTGCCTAGACAGTCAAGTCCGGAGAGACGGCTTCTTTAGCCGTTCTGTTCTCCAGGACTTTCTGGTGTGAACTTGGTTCGCAGACCCACCTCTTGGGTTGGTATTGCTTGGGTATCTATTCTAAGGTAAGGATTCTACAACTAACTGTTTCTTTCAGATAAACAAGTTACTTACCTTCGGTAACGATATATCTGTAAGAAACATAAGTTAGTTATAGATTCCTTACCGCTCCTCCCATCCTCCCCGTTCTGCGAACTGACTTCTAGGGTTAAGGTCTTCCTTTCAGGGCCCTAGTTTTGTGCACCAGTGGTCAGTGTCTTGCATGGCTCTGCGCTTCTGGCGTGGAAAGTCCTGTACAGAACTGACATCAGTGCGCGAGGGCGGCGTCTATGTAGCTACCGCAACGTCATCCCGGCGACCACGAAACCGACGACTAATGCGGAGTCGACCGACGCCACTTTCCGATGCGCAGGGGTACTGCTGACGAAAAACTTTCCAGATCCAGTCTGACGCCTGGGGGTAATTCTAAGGTAAGGAATCTATAACTAACCTATGTTTCTTACAGATATATCGTTACCAAAGGTAAGTAACTTGTTCTTCAAGTTCCCAAATCCAAACATTGCAACACATAATATCACGTGTGACTTTGGAAGCATTCCTTGGTTTACAGTTAGTTGATAGGCTTGGTAACAGCATGAAGAAGCACAGAACTTATGAAATACAAGGAAGCACCGTGTCCAAGTCAGGTGTGGGTGGTGTCGCATACACAGTCGGATCTTCCTCTTCCTAGTGTTGCCGGCCAACTTATTCTGGCTTTCAGTCAGCAGAAGTTCATTTTGTAGATCAGCACGGCAATGGAAAAACTAAACAGCACTAAAAAGCAGACAGTGTTTGATTTTCAATGAGAGTTACCAGCTGTAGAGGATCAGCACACATGGATCCGGCTCAATAATACCCTTTTTTGCAGTGTCTTCCTGTGTCTGAGGCAGCTTCTGGTACTTCAGGATGTGGGCACGGGCTTTGTCTGTGTATTAAAGAGACATGTAGCCAGGAGAAGGAGCATCTCTGCTTCAATTGTTCAGTCTTCAGTGGGTCTCAGGGGTTTATGTTTTGCTAAGCTTTGGTGATGTCCACATACCTTGTAGAGGGACTTTAAGCAGCCTACACTCTACCAAGTAGGGGACCTTCGGCAATCTTCATAAATTGTGAGCACATAATAATTTCTATTCCTGTTGCTCTTCTGCTTTCTTTTCTTGTTTACTTTTGAGAACAATATTTTACCAGACAAAAAAGCCCCTTTTGTACTTTTTAAGCATCTGTTCAGCAATTATCAGGTATTCAAGTGTTTACAACCCATATTTTGTAATTAAACTAGGAGTATGCAGCTGGCAAGTTTCCCAAGTCCATGCTTGATGGGCTGCTCCAGTCTCGTTTTTTTCCTTTCAATTCTGGGACATGTAGTCCTGTTTTATAATAGAATTAACAGAACTACAAGTCGCAGAATTCAAAGAAAAAAAACCTAGACTCGGGCAGCACGCCATGCATGGAACTGGGAAACTTGGCAAGGCTGGTCGCATATAAATGTGTAGATCTGAGATGTTCAAGTCAGTAGAAACTAAATCCAAAAGGTTTTTGGGTGGCTAGACATTAGGACATATAAGCACTTAATTCCAGAACTTATGGAAGCCACACTTCTACTAGGTGTCTACCTTACCCACCATCTTCCAGGATGTGCGGTTAGAACCCACTTCATTTAATATTTAGCCCTGGAGGCAACCATCTGCCCAGTGGAATTACATATGTACATAGGGTGTTCTGCCAAGCATGTCTGTTGGGCCATCTTGTTCACAGGACGAGCTGGATCCGAACTTCTGGCTATAGTCCTTCCCTGAGCCCTCATCAGACCCCAAGGCCCTTTTTAAAGCCCTAATCGTCCTTAGACATAGAGAGATGGTGTTCAGGGCCCCTTTTGGTTGCCACCATTGTGGAAAGGGCAGTTATAAATTGGTCCCCACCTGCCAACCCCCTACTTCCTTCTAAATTAGATGGCTGTTCCCAACGCTAGATTCCGAGGCTTTAGGAGATGGCCAGATGGATTTGGGGCAACAGTAAAACTACTGCCAGCTAGGCTGGTGGTGGCTCTACCTCCATCCTGCCTTCACCTTGGGGAGAGCCATGTTATTTCCTTCTTCACCCACAGTCGAATCATCCCTTTAAATACAACTAAGATACGTGTGGTACTAAGGTGTTTTGTTTTCATTTCTATTGATTAACAGCTCCATGCTATATATAGAGTAAACCATTGTTTGCACCACAGATAATTACCTACAGATTATTGGCTATGCCCAGAACTTTTTTTAAACAACTTTATTTAAAATTTGCCTGGAAAATACAAATATTGTCAGTCCCTAAATTGGTTTACAGAGGCATTTTTTCCCTGAGACATCCGGTCAAATAAAGCCTTGACTATATCACCTGATGTTTGACATATCAAAAATCAATCAGTCAGGTTCTTCGATAAACCAGGTATTTATATATTATTGGTTACGCTCACCAGTCATGTTACACCTCTTCGTTGGATAGATGGATGTTGCATCATCTTGGGGAGGATCAGGGACCAACCATTTCTGTGCAACAGTCAGCCTGCCCGCCAGCAGAAACTTTTTATTAGTTTACCTGTCCGTGTTGATAGAGGATACTGTCCCCCTCGCCTACATGGCAAGGAGTACGGTTAGTGGGTCCAACTGTAATAGAACGTTAGTAACATCTTCAATAGTTAATAGCACTCTATCCAAAAATTCTGAATTTGGTCACATTCCCACCACATATGGATATATGACGCCCTCAGTCCACAACCCCTCCAGCATACATCAGAACTTCCATGTATGACTTTTAGGTGCACTAAAGTCAGATACCATCTTAACATAACTTTATTTGCACATTCTTTATACTGAGTATAGAGGGAAGACTTTGCCACTCTCTACCAGATCAATATCCAGTCGCACTCGGAGAGCTCAAAGCCAAGGTCTTCAGACCACGTTTTGGTGTCATCTAATTGTTGGAATGGTGTGCATTTTTCTAATGCCCTACATAGTTGAGAAACTGCATGTGTTGTATGTCCATCTAAAAACATGTTCTCCCTCACTGCCTGTTGCTTAGCTCAGTGAAAGAGTTGTGTCAGTTGATAGACAGTGTTGGGACTCAGCAGAAAGTCACTTATCTATTCTTAAGACGACCATTCCAAGTTGTAATTCCCCTTCTTCTATCCAGCCCAAGTCGGCTCTATCTGTCACGCATTTCACAAATTATATATATATATATATATCTCCATATCCATCCGATGGTGTTCTTCACAATGTTTAGGAGATTCGTGGGGGCTTATTATTCCAAATTATATTAAAATTCCAGATTTTCCTCTATATGCCTTGTAGTATTTCTACAGGCAGTCTACTACAAAGGAACAAAAATCTGGGCTTGAAGTTCATCTTACTGCAATGAATCCTCCCTTTCCTTGAGATCACAAGCTTCCTCTGTCCGTACAAGTCTTTGTAGTTACTACCAGGTATTCAATTTTTCTGTTCCTTTTGGGGCCCATGTGAACCTGTGTCACAGCACAATTGTTTTACTTCTGCTGCACAAACTCTCATGCCTTTTAGATTTCTGGTTATTAACCTTGAAACTTGCAGCTAGCAGGAATTGTTGTAACTCTGACAGCAATGCTTGATGGGAGGTGACAGGATTAGTGAAAAAGCAGAGCCTTCTTTGCAAACATTGCCATTTTCATTTTTCCAGAGTTTGTGTGGATACCCGTTATACCAGGATTCTCAGTTACTTTTTGAAGGAGGGGGTTCATTATCAGGACAAATATTGCTGGGGAGAGTGGACAGCCCTGCTTAGTATCTCTCGACAAGACTACAAGATCAGAAAGACATAATCTAATCCTCAGTCTTGTAGATGGTTTCATTAAATTGACCAAGATCTGGGTTCTCGCCCTTCAGCCGAGTCCAGCTGTAACCAGGTGCTTTCTAAGAAATTACCAGTTAATCCAGTCAGACGTCTCCTCTGCGTCTAGCGAGAGAAGGAGTAACTGCGTATTGGTCATTGTTGCATTATCCGTGATATTGTTGCGGGGATTCTGCTCATACACAGAACTATGCACAAGAAAACAGGACCTCAGTAAATAGGGGTGTACCTCCTATCACCTTAGTACCCAAAATCCCATCCGACTAGCAATAGTGTCTCATTTGGTCTCCTACAAATATCAAGAAGCTACGAATGTTTAGACAACCCAGAACACGAGCACTCCCGACTCACCTCAGAGGAACAAGACACTCTTTCGCTCTCACGTACTTGTCCACAATAAAAATAATCAGTCACTAAATAAGTTCAAAATGTTTATTTTGACTATAGTGATTCATAAAACAGTATTCGAACCACAACTAGCAGCAAAATGCATAAGGCAAGAATCATTAGCATTGTTACAATACCATAGAATATAAAAGGAGACGTCATTTTATAAAGACTGTGAAAAAGGCTAAATAACTGGGCCTAATCACCCTCCCTATGGCAGTAAGAAGTTATTTTATATAACAGAAGATCTCTAGGCGTTATTAGCAGACCCCTACCTGAAAGCCTAAACCCAAAGGTTTACATCATAGGAACAGCAGCGCTCAGCTCCATGGAACGGCTTTCTTCGAGTGTGTTTCAAAAACATGCAACAACGTTATATCAAAGCTCGATTCTTCCACATTGCAGCTGTTGTTAACATGTTTTGTCTAGGTAATAGGGACTGACCAGAACAGAATAGCAAGAGACATTTTTGACCGACCTTGCACATTATGTTCAGACAGAATTGAAGGGAAGGCTGAGAACGTGAAAAACAATCTCTTATCATGTACCGGGCAGAGGCAAAGTGTCGCGAAAACAAACGCTTAGCAGAGGTGTGCGCAAAAGCAGCAGCATAGGGCAAGCAAAACTCATGCTAACTTAGCAATGTCGACAATGTGTCTTAGGGCCATATAACCCCATATAACACCTTCCCCCTGGTAAGTCAGTAGGACATAGACAGAAGAACAAAAACAGAGTTCAAAAGTCAGGCATTGTTTAAAATATTGGTAAGGGACTTTCTAAAAAAAACAAATCGGAGAAAAGAAAAGGGGAAAGTTCGAAAAAAAGCTAAAGGCACTTTGTGTTTGAAAAAAGAGTCTGTATGCCAGACAGTGGAGTAGGAACGAACCAAGTAATCAATCCATGAAGGTTTGGGTGCAAAGGAATGCAATTCCTTCCAATAGCTCATCATTGTCATTGGTGGAAAAAAGTGAAGATATCCAATTAAGTAAGTCGAAGGAACAATCATGTTCCTCACAAACAGGAGCATCCAAAAATAGGAAAGGCAAACTTGCGTGATATTCAATGAAACTTCGTTGTAGGAAAGTCTGCGCAGCCGCACAGATATCCCATTGATCCAAGATTCCAAGTAAAGCTGCACGTGTCATTTGACCATCCACAGAACAGGCCACGTCATGCGTCTCTAAGGGACCCATCAACCGGCTGAAATCAGGGATTGGACACCACGTGTTTGATAAGCAAAGTTCCATCGCCCAGGAGAAATGACACCGTTTGCAATGAAGCACTGGTTGCACGCAAGTAAAGTAGGCAAAGCGGAATGTCAAGTCGTAACTGACGCCAAGCGTTGCTAAAAGGCAAGCATCCAAAAGCCTCATACAGGCGATTACGGTACAGATGAAGCTGGTCCGGCCTGTGCAGAGCCACAAAGTGAACAGCCATTACGAAGCACAAGAAGGAGAAGCAGGACACCAGCTGCCAGTGCCAATATTAAGGGGAACCCTCCGAAGACGCTGGAAAATATAGAATGAATAAAAGCCGGAATTACCCCGAATATAGTTTGAAAGGAAAAGACCAGGGCAGATCCCACACATTTAAAAAAATGGGCAAGGCCTGTCGTATCAGATGCATTAAATATTTGGTGAATTAGTTCCCCAAAATGAAGTGGGAGGTTAGTGTTAAGAAGCGACTGATCTCACTCGAGGTCCGAGCCACCTGCAATCTGAATGTTTCACGGGCGGAAGTGAGGGCCACCTCCTGTTGAAATAAAAAGGGCTTTGAGCCTGCCAAACTTGTTGAACTCTGTTTTCAAAGTCGGAATGGAAGGCCAAAGCGAGGAATCTAAACCCCCATGCGGGGGCGGGAAAAGGACATTGCTACAGCAAGTTACGCGCTGGGAAACAGTTACCAAGTATGGGACACCCGCCCGCAAACCACAGCAGTCTTGATTGTTTAAAATGAGATAGCTGCCGTTAGTCAGCAATGTAAAGACGGATGGTACTGGGGTCCCTTTTAAAAAGCAAGCGAGATTGGGCGCTGACACGTTACACTCGCCGTGCAACTTAACATGTTTGCACACAAGAGAGTGACCCACCACCGAATCACACTCCTCCCCTGTGAGGAAAACTTCTTTATCCTCCCTCAAACACCGATAAGCAAAGGGCAGGACCCATAATTCATGCAGGAAAGCAGTGCCAAGCGGTTCAAAGCGGCCAACAGGAAAGTGTTGCATACATGATTTAAATTGAAAAAGTGAAAAGGGCAAAGTGATAACGCCATGAATTAACCAAACAGCAGAGTCCGTTTCCGCTACGGAGAACGGCAAAGGCTCCAATTGTTCAATATGTAACAGCGTATATACAGCATCTTTCATGGACATAAACTTCTGTTTATCAGTCAGGTTAAAAGGCAAAAATAAAGCAGTGGCATTCAAATAATCCCAAGGCACTTTACCCATTTTCAGTGTCTGCAACGTCCAAGCAAATTGCATGACCGACCTTAACTGATTCTGACCATGATATAACACAGAAACATCACTTTGCACAATATCTATTACAGAAGAAACAATGTTGTCTAAGGTGTAAGTGCGTTAAGAAAGCGTGTTAATGCTGTTGTCCACTACATCAAGGACTTTTTCCAAGTTTGCCTGGTCAATTTGACGCAGACGGAAGACGGCCTCCATCTGTGAAAGTTTCCAAATTTCATTATAAGAGGCATAAAGAAATCTCTTGGCCCTTGGATTACGTGGGCCTAGGAGAAAATCAGCCAAATCTATATCGTTCGATAGGATTGAAAGGTTCTGTTTGACAGATGCAAGGGTAGAGTGTTCTAGCCACTGTTGGCACAATTTACCTACCGAGTATGTAGTCACAGAATGATGAGCTGGATAACGAGGATCAGGCTTAGTCAGAATGAAACCAGGTGTAACATTATAGAAACGCAACTGGCATGCATTAGCATTAGTCTGCCACAACAACCATCCCAATGAATCAACCTCAGAAACATTAAAGGAGGCATTTTGAAGGAGAGCTTGCAAAGTTTCAATGCTGTAGTTATTATGTAACTGCCAATTGTCATATTCAGCTAATGATGGAATGGAGGGGGCATTTAGGTTTTTGACAGTTGCAAGGCCATAACAGGATGTTTGGTAAATAGTTCTGTTTAAAAACAGTAATTGAGTCGGGATCAGGCAGGCACGATGTAATGCCTCAGTGCCCTGAACCTGCCACGGCTTTGTGCCTCAGATTGATTTTAAATCTATAGTCTGTTTCCAATGGTCATAACCATGTGTGGCCAACTGTGTTCTAAACGAGTTGGCGTAAATCAGTTAAGTGTGGGATAACAGGTACTTTGTTGTAGGGGATTTTTGAAGCCGAAAAAAATAGGATTCTGGATTAGTCAAATCATAATCCGAAAAATAGGCGAACTTATTTCTAAGAGTATCAGAACTCCCTTTTAAGGGAGTGGGACAATGTTCCCATTGGGTAAAATCAAAAACAGGTCTCCTGGTGTTTGTTTTGTGTAAAAAATGATGCCCATAATGTTGATAGCAAAAGAGATCACCATAATTGGCAGAATTTAAATACAAATCTTCAGCATCAAAGGCAGCATAATATTTCAAGTCTGAAAACAATGCATGAACTGCCTGCACATCCCAATCATCCGAATGTATGTCCCGTGTCACCACATCTCCTAATGAGACGTGAAATACGTACGGAACTCTAAGGACCTCAGTCGGGCCATGGATTTCGTAAGCTACTTTGTCCCAAACGATGCCATCGGGAACTGGGAAAGCTGAAATGTTCACAAAAGACTTGTCACGTTTCATGATATGGGACGATGTGTGAGGAGCCAAAGTTCCATCGACCATTTTTACTGCAGAGCTTTCAGGGAGATAATGGCCATTTAGAAGTAAAAAGAACACTGTCACAAATCCAATTGACATGAAGAGAAATATCAGGATAAGCACCAACCAAATGTAGGTCCATGGGGGAACGAAGTATGTCTTTTTGAACCAGGAGTAAAAAATACGCAACTTAGACTTAGGTGCATCAGGCAAACTGGATGATGAGGAGGACGAGGCAGAAGAAAGGTGTGCCGGTTCTCCTTCACAGGCACTCACTGGACTAAGTAGCAAAGGTGAAAGCGTTGAATCCTCCATTCGTACACGTGGGCTAGATGGTATCTCACACACGGAATCAGTAGCCGGAAAAGGACACACAAGATCCATCGCAGAAGATGATTGTCGCATAGGCTGAAGATCAATTACAGTGTCCATCACATGAGCAGACATTCTTGTGGCAGCAGGTGACGACAAAGTTAACGATGCTAAAGATATTGCGTTGCACGAAACTGCAGGTGTCACACTATTCAGAATCGGCCACACAGTGTAACTTGACATTGTCCACTGAGATGTATCTGTTGTCTTTGCGACCTGGCAATGGCGGTAGAATGACAGTACGAGTACCCTTCAGTCCAAGTACTGAAACAGGAGCACGGTAAGAGGGACCAAATTATTTTTTGTTTTCAATCTTCTCCCGCACCAGATCTCCAACTTTAGGAAGCCAACCGGTAACAGGAATCAGTTGTGTATCAGCAGGCGAAGATGGTAAATGCTCAGTTGCCAGAGTATCAAGGCGAAGATGGTAAATGCTCAGTTGCCAGAGTATCACGGGACTTTTGTAGATCCTGTAACATAGCAGAATGATTATCTACGTCAAACTTAGAGGCAGCCGCCACAATGTCCAGACAATCAAGGTCAGGAACAAACATGTGAAAGCCAAAGAGCATTTCGTAAGGGGTCCGCCCACCCAGAGATCTTCTAGGGAGATTATTTAATGCACATTGGACCCCATACAAGTGGGACAGCCTGTCCCTGCCAGTACCTAAGACTCTAGCTGTCAAGGATTGCTTTAAGTCACGGTTCATTCGCTCCACAACTGAATTGCCCTCAGGCCTGTATGGAGACGAAAACTGCACCTGTACCCCCAAAGACTTCATTTCATCCTTGTAAGCCTTAGAGGCAAACGCTGGACCTTGGTCAGAATGGAAGGTACCACAGGCAAACATCCCGATAAAGACACGCAAATCCCTGATGACATTTCAAGCGTCAGCACTACGTTGTGGCCATACCCACAGGAATCGAGTGCACGAATCAACCGTAACCAAGATATACTTGTATGCAGTATCAGAAGAAAGAGGACCGCAGTGATCAAGATAGACACAGCCAAAAGGTCTATTAGAAATACATAGCTGTGTTTGTGGCGGACGTGGGACTGTAGAAGGCTTGATTTGTTGACAAACATCACAGCAAAAAACATAGTTATGAGTCTGTTTATATAAACCACGCCACCAATAACGTTGCTGAAGAATAGAGACTGTTGCCGACACACCAGCATGTGCCGAAGCAATGCCTTCGTGTGCGGCCTTGATCAAAGCTTGTCTGCGGTCAGAGTTGTGAATCAGCCGATCCCCAACCGAAGGAATAGTAGCATAAGGAATCTGTTCGGGAGTTACATGATAAGAGTATTTAGAAGGGAAACCCGCAGGATAATTACCTCCCTCCCTAGTTGCAGCGATCGCTGCCAGAATTTCATTATCAACCTTAGTCATAGATCTTGTAACTGCTGCCACGGAACACGTGGCTACTGCAGACTTGGCTGCTTCATCAGCCAGAGAATTACCAAGAGCGTGTGTTCCGACACGCTGGTGGCCAAGAGTGTGAATAACATGTGTGAGATGCAGACGTTGTTTAAGATCTGCCACTCGAACCCAAAGCGTTTTATGCTTAATTGCACTGCCTTTAGAATCGCGCTAATCATTTTGAGACCAAAAGAATAAGTTGTCATTGAACGACTGGACACAACAGTAAGAATCGCACACAATAAGAGTATTCACTAGAGGATCAGCAAACTCTAGAGCTAGAACAAGAGCACGCAGCTCCGCCAATTGCGCCGTGTAGTCTCCTAGGGCCTGTGTGTGCACAATGGATGACTTAAACTCTCCACCTTCAATGGAGTCAGCCACAATAGCGCAAGCCGCTGAATAAGCATGTTTGGAACCCGTGGCCGGTTGCGCCGAGCCATCAGTGTAAATGATGCATTTGTATTCACACAGAGGAAGAAGGGACAAAGGAGGAGGATGAACAAATTCATACTGCAAAAACTCCTGAGTCTGAACAGATGGATCAAAGACAAAAGTGACATCCGAAGACGTCAAAGAAGTGGCCCATTGAATCCAACGTGGGTGCAATGCCTTCGAGTTAGGCACACTAGCTTTAGTCACCGCTTCCAAAGCAGGGAAGGGAGTGACCATAAGAATGCCTTTGCCCTGCGCCAGTGAGCGTTCTTTTAGAATCGCCATCTGCACTGCAGTCAAGATTTTTTCTACAGAGGAAAAACGCATTGCAGCCGCAGTGTACAAGTGTGGTTTGTATGCAATAGATATTGTGTCGTCCTTCATTGAATGTTAAGTACGTGAAACCCACTGCCCCAGAAACGATACGTATTACCAGGTTGGTGGTGTTATCATAAGTCATTAAGAAGTTAGTCGCAAGCAAATCCGCCTGCAAAGACTGCAGAACGGAAGTATGTTCCGGAAGCCAGCTGGCAGAAGAGAACTTAGGTTGTATCAATGCATAAAGCGGTTTGATACGCTGGGCATAATCGGGAATGTAAGTCCTTCCGAAGTTTAAAAAACCCAGCAGGGATTGTAACTTTTTCAAAGAAGAAGGTGGTTGCAAATGTGCACATTTCTCTAGGAAATGAGGTGCTAGACCCTTTCCCTCATCATTGAGCTCGTAGCCCAAAAAGAGCACTGCCAGATGGGCAATGTGTGACTTTGCAAAATTAAATTTATAACTGTAGTCGGCAAAAGACAATATTATGTGGTCGACTCGGTCAAGATGCGGGGCGAGGTCGTCGTCAGTCAAATAGATGTCATCAACATACGAAAAGGCCTCCGGGTCAATGTCATGCAGCAAAGACAAAATGCGCGCCGCAAATGCCCCGGGGCTGTTCTTGTACCCCATAGGCAACCGTGTAAATTTTTTCTGATTTCCGACGGCACTGAATGCTGTTAGGTCACCACTCGCACGGTCGAGATTGTGACTGTAGAAACCATTGGAAATGTCAAGTGTCGTTTTGTATTTTTTACGAACAATATTATTCACCAGCGCTGAACTGTGTGTGTTTTGTACCGCAAAGGTGCGGGAATGGCTGTTCAAATTTCTATAATCCAATACAATCCGAAAAGAACCATCAGGTTTAGGGACAGTAAAGAGAGGATTATTCATAGGTGATACACATGACTCAATGACCCCCTGATACTCCAATTGTCTTAGTATGTCACAAACCGAAGCCTTCGCTTCTCGTTTGATGGGATATTGAGGTTGAGGTTGTGGCATAGAGCGCAATGGTATTACATGAGCTGGCGAATCAACGTCCCAACCCACCTGATTGCGATACACCCTACGCTGATGAGACACAAATTGTGGTGTCTCTATTACCCGGCCAAGAGTTGGGAATAGATAAACGTTTTCGGGCCTGCATGGAATCGGTTGGGAGATGGATGGCAGACAATTGCCTAAAGCTGAATTCAGATAAAACCGAAGTAATGTTGTTCGGGAATGATCTTAACTTCTGGACTCCTAACTGGTGGCTTGCCTCCCTGGGGTCACTCCCTACACCCTCTAAAAAGGTGAAAAATTTGGGAATAATACTGGATGAGAAACTCTCCTTTGGGGCCCAAGTAAATGCAGTAGCTTCAACAACAGCGCATGTCCTGAGAACTGTTAAGAAGGTATTGCGGCTTCAACCTTTGGGGAGCCGGCAAACAGTGGTTACAGTATTGGTCTTGTCGAGGCTGGACTACTGTAACAGCCTCTATCTAAACATACAACAAAAGCTCCTGCATAAACTCCAGCTGCTACAAAATGCCGCGGCCAGATTACTTACGGGCACATCCAAGTTCTCCCCAATTTCCAAAGAGATAAACAAATTGCACTGGCTCCCGGTGAGGAACCTGGTGCATTTTAAATCTCTCTGTATGGTCTTTAAAGCACTTCAAGGCTTGGGACCAGATCATCTAAGACGCCAGTTTCAATGGTATAGACCGACAAGAACTCTTAGATCACTGGGAGCCAAACTGGTCGTAGTCCCACCGACAAAAAAAGCTCAGTGGGGTGGCAGAAGCTTCTCTTCATGCGCAGCAAAAGCCTGGAACGACTTGCCATTCCATCTGAGTAATGCCACCAATCTTCTAGCTTTCAGGAACGGGTTGAAGACCTGGCTTTTTGATAAATAAACTCT
Organism: Calotriton arnoldi; assembly: GCA_963921515.1. Taxonomy (NCBI): domain Eukaryota; kingdom Metazoa; phylum Chordata; class Amphibia; order Caudata; family Salamandridae; genus Calotriton; species Calotriton arnoldi. Next base: position 58,032 of record CAWUFW010007567.1, read on the forward strand.
CTGTTTTTCTAGCTCTGCATTAGGGAGAAGTAACTAGCGCCAGGACACCTCAGGGTAATCGTGCGCTCTAAAAGTTTCCATAACATAACACCGCTGGGGCTAAGGCCAAAGCCCATTCCTCCGCGAAAGCCTGCGCTTGTTCCTCAGGGACACAACGTGAAAAACTCAGAAGTATCACATCTTCCCCTCTAGAAGAGGCTAACACAAAGGGTGGAGGCCAATCCTTCTCCGCCAATAAAATGTCATATGTAGCGGTTAGATTCTCCCAGAAAACAACCTTAATGGGACGCAGTATATCACCTTCAATTTGGAAAAGGACTTTGCATAGTCTATCCGGGGGGGCAACCCGGGTATCGGCAGTCTTAATTGTAACAAATGTGTCAGTTGCCGTCACATCCAGACGGGGACGTAGAGCCTCCCTGACTATGGTAACTTCCGCTGCGCTGTCGAGCAGAGTCACTGCCCATGTCCAATCCAGGAGTCTCGTCCTCACCGTCTGTGGCATATCTCGCTGTCAATGCGGCAACTTTTTTCTTTTGAAAAGGAGGTCGGGTTCGTGCGAAATCACCCTGCTTTTCCTTGACTTCAAACTGTCGAGGCTGTTCACGAGGTTGTGACGCAGGTTGACTTCTACCCCGATCCTGGCGATCACCTCCACCGGCTTGTGAGCCTGATGTTTCCTGGAAAGAACGAGGAGAACGCTGGTCAGGAACCTGAAATCTTTCAGGAGACTTAATCGTAGCGCGATCGCGCAAGTCATAAGTACTTTCAGAAGCATCAGGGGTCGGTGGACTGGCACGCGAACCCTGCTTCTGTTGTTGAGGACCCTGTTTCTTATTCCTTTGCCAATTCTTTTTAGGAAAGAAAGGGCGCCCATCCTTGTCAGGCTGGGCTTTCTGTTGAACCTGAGACTGCGTTTGTGTTTGAGTCGTAGGCTTATTCCCCAGACTAGTGCGGCCTATGGTCTTATAAGCCTTCGCAATAATCTTTGGTAATTCTCGTGGTCTGTCCGCCTCCGCGACCGCCTCTAAGCTGTTTGATACTTGAAAACTAACGGCATCGCCCTTGACATTCGCGAGGATCATATCAGCAACCACGTCGAACACTCCCACCAGTCTCATCCCCAGCTCGACAGCCGCTTCTGCTCCGTGTTCATCTTGAACGCGTTTAATCACAGAGAGGAGCACGGTCATGGAGGGGGTGCCGAAACACATAGAATATACCGCTGCAAACACCCTGCCCCAGGTGTTACAATCAGCCAATTCAGAAATTAAGTCTTTAGGTAAACTAATAGTTAAGATCCTGTGTTTATCCACAGGAGTGGTATTAGGAAAGACAGCTTCTATCTGTCCAAATTTCTCGGCAAGCCAATAAGGAAATTCATCCTTATTCTGTGGGCGCTTGCCCATGACAGAATTAACTATAACGGGACTGATGGTTACGCCACCAGGACCCGCAGGTTGTACTGCAGCGCCAGGTGGTCCCACCTGGACGGTGCGTGTTACGTACTGTATCACAGCTCTATATACGCGTACTAACGATGTATGTAAGACGCGGAGCTCTGCCAGAATTGTAGTTGTAAAAGCACGTGGGTGTGGGGTAAACCCAGCCAAAACGGGCCATGTGCCCCATCTATAGATAAAGGGCCTAAACGGACTGCCGTTAATGGATGAGGAAGGGCGCCATTAAACCAAATACGGTGTTGCCAAGCTGTAAGCAGAATCTCAAGAGCTCTATAAGGCTGATACTGCTGAGGAACGGCAGTGGCAGCATATGTGTGAAACAAATCATCAGTGCCATCCACCGCAGGAAAGGTGACCCAAGAGTAAAAAACTTCAAACTGGTGAGCCGGATCGGCCTCCACCACAAAAATAAGCGCAGCCCCAGCATCAGGGACTGCATAATGAGTCAAATGCGCCCTCAGCGCGGCTCTGCTATGAGCCGGAATATCAACAGCCATTACAGAGAAGACAGTAGAACAACTTAAAGAATGGCAGCGCAAACACGGGTTAGAAGAAAAGAAATACCTTTTAAAACTTCAAGCTTGAATAAACCTATAAAAATGTCAATATAGGAGGCTACTCCGTCACAGCTGTCTCCGGAAACAGAAGTGAGGGTATTGTGGACCAGCACGAGCACTACTTAAGCGTCTCGCAGATAAGAACCAGACCAAACTTTTGCGGCGCCATGTTGCGGGGATTATGCTCATACACAGATCTATGCACAAGAAAACAGGACCTCAGTAAATAGGGGTGTACCTCCTATCACCTTAGTACCCAAAATCCCATCCGACTAGCAATAGTGCCTCATTCGGTCTCCTACAAATATCAAGAAGCTACGAATGTTTAGACAACCCACAACACGAGCACTCCAGACTCACCTCAGAGTCGCGGGAACAAGACACTCTTTCGCTCTCACGTACTTGTCTACAATAAAAATTATCAGAGTCACTAAATAAGTTCAAAATGTTTATTTTGACTATAGTGATTAATAAAACAGTATGCAAACCACAACTAGCAGCAAAATGCATAAGGCAAGAATCATTAGCATTGTTACAATACTATAGAATATAAAAGGAGTCGTCATTTTATAAAGACTGTGAAAAAGGCTAAATAACTGGGCCTAATCACCCTCCCCACAGCAGTAAGAAGTTATTTTATATAACAGAAGATCTCTAGGCGTTATTAGCAGACCCCTACCTGAAAGCCTAAACCCAAAGGTTTACATCATAGGAACAGCAGTGCTCAGCCCCATGGAACGGCTTTCTTGGAGTGTGTTTCAAAAACATGCAACAACGTTATATCAAAGCTCGATTCTTCCACATTGCAGCTGTTGGTAACATGTTTTGTCTAGGTAATAGGGACTGACCAGAACAGAATAACAAGAGACATTGTTGACCGACCTTGCACATTATGTTCAGACAGAATTGAAGGGAAGGCTGAGAACGTGAAAAACAATCTGTTATCATGTACCGGGCAGAGGCAAAGTGTCGCGAAAACAAACGCTTACCAGAGGCGTGCGCAAAAGCAGCAGCATAGGGCAAGCAAAACTCATGCTTACTTAGCAATGTCGACAATGTGTCTTAGGGCCATATTACCCCATATAACAATATTAAGGGCAGCTCTGATGTTAACTCCAGTTTTTTGGTCCTTAGTAAAGCCTTATTCATAAGGTGAAATTGGAGACTCTGCCATACGTTTTTTTGATCCCTGAGGCAATTACTTTAGCTTAAATTTTGACAGCACAGTTCAAAATAGCAAATTTGGTCTATACGAACTACAGGTCTCTAGAACTTTGCATGACTTCAATATTAGAGTAAGTATAGATTACATCATTGTTAGTCTGACTTCATGTGTCTCAAAAAAGGATTTCAAAAGCCTTGTGGAAGGAGTTTGGAAAACCGTCTGACCCCCTGGACTTTATAGTTATGTAATGAAGTAATTGCCTATTTAATCTCTTCTATCGAAATTGATTGTTCAAGTTCTTCCCTGAAGTCTGGGTTTATTTCCAGGAATCGTACTGTCTTCAGATAATTCTCCTGTTGTGATGGATCACATTGTTCCTTGTATTGTATATAATTGGAAGAAGGCATCCATGATGCCTTGAACCTTTGTTTGGAGTGTGCCCTCTTTATCCTTCACTGTGGCTGTATAATTCCTAGACCTGTACTGTTTCTTGATTTGCAGAGTGTAATTAGAATGGTTTACCTTCCCTTAACAGTATAGCCACTCCTTTAGTCTTAGTCAGAACATTTGAGTGAAACTGGCATGGATAGTAACAAGATCTACACCTCCTAGTGTCTTCTGCCAACAAATTTGTTATCTGTAACAATACCAAATTGGCACCTTTTGTACACAACAAACCAAGGAGGGTTTCTACTCTTTATTGGAGTGTTTAAACCCTGAATGTTGACAGTAAGCATATTCAGTGTTTGATCTTCATTGTGACTCACACTGTTTAACTTTGTTCTCTCCCTGTTTATTACCTTTACCCATCTATTTCTTTCTTTCTTAAGAGCCAAGTCTTCTCTCGTCCAAGGTTTCAAACCAGCCATGTCTTTAGTAAACAGACGTCAGTCATGGACCCTCATTAGGTGTCTCTGTGGTGTTTGGGTTCGGGACAGGACTCAAAGTTGTGGAATAAATATGCCCTCATGTATCCGAAGGCGATCCAGGACCAATAAGCAAAACTGTACATCACGAAACATAAGAAGAAGTCAAGACCCTCGCATAAGTCCTGCTCCCACTTAAGGCCACTGATGTTGACTCGTTCTTGCTCACTGGGCTGTTCCCGCAAAAGGTCAACCTCTCAATCAAATTCTTCCGTTAAGTCTAAATCGAAATCCAAGCAAAACATAAAGAAGCAAAACAGGATTTGACCTCATTCCACCACTCTATATCTAAGGTAAGGGCAGGATTAATCCGCCATGTCATTCGGTCCCCCTCAGGTTCCCAGGTTGCATAGCCGATTCCCACCGATTCTGGTTTGTCCAGAGTTTCCCAGTCCAGCCCCAGCAGATCAAACCCTTCAAAGAAGCCATGCTGCAGATTTTGGGTGCACTTTAAGCTCCCTCAGGCATGCCTTCGAGCCTCAAGAAACCGCAGAGGCACCCAGTCAGTTCCTACTCGTGGGTTCCTTCCCCGGGGCCATCTGACCCCATAGAACTTGTTTATGGTCCTGTACCGACTCCGGTACATAAGTCTATTTCGTCGCCAGGACTTGTGCTGGCCCATTCCGTGTCGAGACCGGTTCAGATGGTGCCACAAGGGGATCCAGTGCTGATTCTTAAGTCTGAACCTGGACCGACTTAATTCCGATTTCGACCGCTGCCATGCTGCAAAATTACTAAAGCGCAATCAGTCATCATACAGTCTGATTCTGTACCAATGCCTCTACCAAGGTAGAAGCGCAAGCAGAGGCTCAATTTTTGTGGGGGGGTTTTGACTCTGAACAAGTACACCACAAAAGGGACATGATGATAGTGATCTCTCCCCTCATATTGATGACAATTTTTACATGAGTTTACAACAGGTCAGTGGGCTTGATACCTCCCCTGATACAGGGTTGTAGTCTCCACTTGAACAACCAGTGGAAGAGAGTGCATCATTGGCAGCTGAGGTCTTGGGGCTGCAGCTACCTTCAGTCAAGATGAATACTAAAGTTCTTTCTGAACTTATGCAGCCTGAGCCATCCACGGCTAAGCCCTTGCTTCCCTTTAATGAAGCCCTCTTTGATGCTTTGATGGGCACTTGGTTGAAGCTGTGTTCTTGCTCACAGGTGAATAGGTCGGTAGCCAGGTATCACAAACCGATGCATGGGACCCTGATTTTCTCACTGAACACCAGGCCCCAGAGAGCCTGGTGGTTCAGGCTTCAACCAGCAAAGTGATCCCCAATTCATTCCCCATGGCCCAGCCGTATAGTGGATCCAAGAAGACTGAGGCGTTGGGTAAACAAATGTTCTTCTAGGTGAGCCTGACATTGAGCTTACTACTTAAAATGGGAGGTGGGACTGGTGCCAGAGCAGGAACGTGCCAATTATGCTACTCCCAGTGTTTCCTGGTTTCAAAGAAGGATGAGGTTCCTCGTCCGATGCTAGATCTTAGGATCTTGAACTGGTTTCTGTGGAAGGCAAATGGTATAGGTGCTGTTCACTCTGGGAACAGAAGACTGGATGGTGTCTGTCATCCTGCAGGACGGGTATTTTTGCACACTTACGCTTTTTGGTAGGATCAATGCTTTGCAGGGTTGCGGTCTTTCTATTTGGTTTGACTTCAACTTCATAAGGTCTACATGATGGTGATGGCAGTGGTTGCCACACATCTCCAATGCTCTGTAATCCTAGTGTTTCTATACATGGAAGACTGGTTCCTCACAACAAAGTCACTAGAGATGGTGTTGCACCACCTGCAACTGATGGAGTCTCTGCTGTTGAGTCTGGACATTTCCATTAACTAGCCCATATTCTACCCGGTTCCTTTTAAGTGCATCCTGTTTAATGGGGCAGTACTGGCAACTACTCGAATCTTGCCTTTGCCCCTCTCAGAAAATAAAGGCTATTCAGGCTATGATTCCGATGTTTCAGAATGGAGCATAGGTTCCAGTCCTAATGGTCATGTGCCTGCTAGGTCTGCTAGCTTCCTGCATTCTCCTGGTCACTCGCACACTTGCACATGAGGGCCCTCAAAAGGTGCCTTTGTAGAGAATGGTCCTGACCTGGCGAAGATCTTTCCAATTCTGTAACTGTCTCGAGCTAAACTGCAACAGACTTGATGTGGTGGAGTTGAAGTGCAACCACACTGGAGGAACAACTCACACTAATTTTAAATAAAGTGCTTAACACAGGACACATTCCTTCTGATTGGAAGATGGCGTCTATCCTTCCCATATTGAAAAAAAGTAACTTGGATCCCCTCGAACCCAGTAGCTACAGACCCATCTCTAGGCTTCCATTTCCCGCCAAAATACTTGAAAAGGCACTAAATGCGGAATTAATTACCTGTCTTGATAACAATAATCTCCTAGATTCCTCACAGTATGGTTTCAGAAAAGTGCATAGCACAGAAATGGCTCTGCTTGCCGCCTCTGAAGAGATCAGATGGATATTGGACAAAGGTGACCAAGCCGTCCTGATATTACTCGATCTCTCGGCGGCATTCGACACTGTCAACCATACGATATTGATTAACCGCCTAAGGACCATGGGAATTAGAGGAGTTGCATTGACCTTACTACAAGATTTCTTAACAAACAGAAGAAATCATGTTGCATTGGGCAATTGCACCTCTGAACAATTTAGTCTACCATTTGGGGTGCCGCAGGGCTCCTCGTTGAGCCCCACCCTTTTTAATTTGTATGTTGCTCTGCTGGTGAAACTGATAAAGTCCCTGGGTTTCTCGGTGATGTCTTACGCTGATGACACTCAAATTGTGGCGTCTATACCTAAAGACTCTACAGAGGCAGGCCTCAGGTTCAGCTCATGTATGACCCAAGTGGATCACTGGATGAAAACTAACTGCCTAAATCTAAATTCGGGAAAAACTGAGGTGTTAGTTTTCGGTAACAATAGATCTGTTTGGTCCCCTAGCTGGTGGCCCCGGAATATGGGACCCCTATCTATTCCAGCTCAAAAGGGTAGAAATCTGGGAGTCATTTTTGATGATAAGCTCCTCTTTGATCACCAAGTTAAAGCCCTATCTTCTTCAGTTTTCTATACGCTAAAACTGATAAGGAAAATCAGACCGTTCATCCCAAATGAACTTCAAAAAACAGTCATTACCTCTCTTGTTTTGACCAAACTGGATTATGGAAACTCACTATTTATCGGTATCCGCAAAAAGCCCTTACAGAAACTACAAGTATTACAAAATGCGGCAGCGAGACTTATCGCTGGAATTCCTAAATATAAGTCAGCTGCCCAAATACTGAGCAATTTACACTGGCTACCTATAGCAAAACGCCTGGAGTTTAAAACTCTATGTATAACCTTCAAGGCACTGCATAATAGTGGACCTAGCTATTTTCGTAATAAATTAGCATGGTACGCGCCAAGCAGAAAGCTCCGATCCTCTGAGGCAAGGCTACTATCCATCCCTAGATCAAACCTCACGGCCTGGGGTGGTCGGAGTTTCCTTTTGAAGGCAACTACTCTCTACCTTTAGCCATCAAATGCTGCTCTGACTTCCTGACTTTTCGGAAACTAGTCAAAACCTGGCTGTTCGCTCACTGAAAACTAAGAATAATTCTGTCCAGGCCTCACTCCCCTGCTGTCTGCTCTAGCGCCAAGGCGCCCCTGGGCATTCGAGCGCTATATAAAACCCAAAATCAAATCAACCTGACACAAGGGAGGCCCTTCCAACCTCCAGCAGCAGTGACCATGGTGGATTACTGATGCTTCCTTCCTATGGTCGGGGACACATCTGGAAGACCTGGAGATCAGAGGCCTTTGGTCTCTATAGGATCAGATGTTACATATCAGGCTACTGGAGCTACAGGCTATTCGACTGGCACTCAAACCCTTCAAGCCATCCATTTACGGCCAGTCTGTCCACACCTTCGTGAACACCACAACTGCGATGTGGTACATCAACAAGCTGTGGGGAGTAGGTCATACTTTCTCTGTCAGGAAGCAATACTGCTCTGGTCCTGGGTGCAAGCTCACCAAATCTGGTTGGTTACCAGTCATCTGACTGGAGCTCTAAATGTTTGCGCCAGTAGTCTGAGTCGGCATCACCATGCCCACCATGAGTGGAGGCATCCCCCAAAAGTAGTTTGCTACATCTTCGATCTCTGGGGCACACTCAAGTGTATCTATTCCCCTCTCAATACAACGCCCGATGATCTGTGCCCTCCAATATCCATAGGCATCCAGTATCCATAGGGACATTTGGGGGACACTTTTCGTTCAGGTGGGACTTTCCGCTTCACAATATGTTTCCCCACATACCCTTGATTTCTTGGGTACTGAGGATGATTCTCTTCATCTGGGGTCTGACCTGGACTGGCCGAGAACGTTGTGGTATAGGGACCTGATGCACCTTTCCTTGTATCCTGTGCTCTGTTTCCCTCATAGGGTAGACCTCCAGAAGAGGCTGCATGTCAATCCCCTGAGGCTCCACTGTCATGCCTGGTGTTTGAACGGGGCCACCTGAAAGCTTTATCTCCAGAAGTGATAGATGTCATCCTCAGTGCCCGCAGGGTTGCACCAAAATAGTATATTATGGAAGATAGAATAGGTTTATCAGGTAGTATTCAGACAATTCACTGGACATTTACGCTCTGCTCTGTCACTAGCTTGACATGGTTGTGGAGTGGGTATAGTGATGTTAAGTTATGTTAACTGAAGTTTGTATAGTGCATAATCACCAGCAGGTCTCTTAGCGCTTTGAAAGAGAGGCCAAAGTCCACCAACAGTCACAGATAGAGCGCTTGGCGGATGTTTTAGACTGTGTCCAGAGCCTCCTTAAACAGCAGAGTCTTGAGCCGTTTCCTTAAAAGGAGGAGTGTGGATTCCTTACGAAGGTTCTCAGGCAGTTGATTCCAAAGTTGGGGAATTAAGATAGAGAAAGCTCTGCCGCCTTTGGATGCGGTTTTGACCCGTGAGTAGGCCAAAAGGCCTGCCTCGGATGACCGAAGTGTACGTCCCGGCACATAGTTCCCTAGGCGCTCCTTGATGTAAATTGAGGCCTGGCCATAGATGGCTTTGTGGGCAATGCAGAGGCCCTTGAACTTTGCTCTCTGTTTGATGGGGAGCCAGCGCAACTTGCACAGCAAAGGGGTAGCATGAGCCCTTATAGGAAGCCTAAAGATCAGCCTAGCAGCATCATTCATGGTCACCTGTAGTTTGCTGATGAGTTTCTCGGGGAGGCCGATATATAAAGCATTACCATAGTCCAATCTAGACACGATCGTGTCTGACACGATCATCTGTAATGTGGCAGATGAGAGAAGGGGGGCATGTTTCCGCAACTGTCTCAATAAACCCGTACAGGTGCCGACCATGGTAGCGACTTGACTGGCCATGGAGAGATTGGCATCAATCTTAATGCCCAAACTTTTTACGACAGGAACTGTGGTAGGGGTAGTGCCAAGCTCTTGTGGCCAGAAAAGGTCATTCCAGGGGTTGTTTTTTAGAGGAGATGACAAGGACCTCAGTTTTATCGGGGTTGACTTTTAGCGAATTAGCTGTCATCCAGTTCACTGTGTATCTGAGGATGTTTTGCACCTGAGTGTGGGCGTGAGTGGAGTTATCGATCTGGAGAATTAGTTGAGTATCTTATCTGCTTTGTTGGCCTTGCTGTCAACTTTTTTGTTCAAATTATCCATAATCATGAGGTTTCTGAAGGACCTTTCCAACATGTTCCTTCCCACTCCTTTCATAATGCCTCAGTGGAATCTTAATCTTGTTCTCACATTTTTAATTTGAGCCCTGGCAAAGTTGCCAATTGCAACTGCTTACTTTTAGGACTGTTTTTCTAGAATCCATCACATTGGTGAGACATGTCAGTGTTGAAGGCACTGAGCATCTAGCCTCTCTTTACTACCTTTTTCCTGACCAGCTGGTGCTTAGAACCAGGGCTGGTTTCCTGCCAATGTGGTCACTCCCTTTCATATGGGGCAGTCTATTACTGTACCTGCTTTCTTTCCCCCTCCATATCCAACTAAAGAGGAGGCGAGGCTTCATAGGCTGGATCCAAGAGAGCAGTCAGTTTTTATACTGACCGTACCAAAGCCTTCCAAATTAACGACCAGATTTTCATAGGCTACACTGGCAATATAAAGGGCAAAGCGGTCCAGAAGAGAACGTTGTAATGGTGAATCATCTTGTGCATCAATGTATGTTACGCCTTGACTCACAAGGAACCCCCAGAGGGCATTATGGCTCATCCCACCAAAGCGAAATATTCTACTTTAGCTCTGGCATGGGAAGTCACCATTGCAGAGATGTGCAAACTTGGGATTCCCTTCACACGTTTGGAAATCATTACTGCATGGATTTGGAGGTGCGGAGGAAAGGTCACTTTGCACGGTCAGTCCTCCAGGACTTCTTTGTTTAGCAGCCTTTCAAACCCACCAGCTGGTTGGGTATTGTTTGGGAAATTTATTTATATGGGGAGGCATCTGAAAAGTATCCATCAGAAAAAAGTAACTTACCTTCAGTAATGATCTTTTTGGTGGATACCCTTATCTACCTGCAAATTCCTCACTGACCCTTCCCTCCTCCCCTTATTGAAGGGCGACTTGCTAATATAGTTATCATAATCAGGTTCTGAACCTAGATTTTGTGCCGCACCTTGTCACTCCAATGTTGTTCTCATCATGACCGCCTCAAACGTGTGTAAAAAATGGCTGAAAAGCTGATATCAGTAAGGACAGCGGTAGCAGCGCGCTGCACTGATGTCAAGATGGTGGTGTTTCTAGTACTGAGATGGAGCCAGTGGCCCATTCCAACGTGGAGAGCTATTGAAGGGTTTCCGGATTCAGCCTGATGCCTGGATTATTCCAAAGGAGAGGAATCTGCAGGTACCGTAACCACCGGAGAGATCATTACCGAAGGTAAGTAACCTTTTCTTCAAACAAGCAAGCACTGCATCGACTGCCTTGCCTGACCCGCCTATGCCACACTACATGTACAAGTGCAATGCTATCAACCTCTTCTTTATGTAAAAATACAGAACATTCAGCAGTATATTACAAACACCAACCTTGCTTCCTTCCTCACACTCAACTTGCACAATTATCATCCTATAAACTTTGCCTTTTGCATACCAAGCATGCGTAATGAAAGCCACTACCTATGAAGATGATGTCTTATCTTTGACTTTCATCAAAGTCATCTCCAGAGAAACTCTCCCACCTTCGGTGACAATCATCAACACCTTGCTCACACAAGGCATCTTCCCAGAATGACTCAAGACAGCCTATATCCTCACACTAATGAAGAAACCCACACTCAACCTCAGCACCTTCAGAAGAGGGAAGATGGGGCATTTGTTCCCAGACTCTGCTATGGATGCAGCTGTTGACACATGCAGCATGCTTCGCACCGTGTCATACCCACCCTGACAAGCTTCGGTGAGGGTCAGGTGAGTGTTTGTAGGCAGCATGCCCTGCACTCCCAACACCCAAGGATCTCCTGCCTCACTACCAGCGCCAATAGGGCAGTGATAGCGAAGAGGTAATGGCTGATAAAGCTGAGGATAATGGTTCTATGCTCAGCCTAGAGCTCCTGCTGTGCTGCTAGTGTCACTGATTGCATTATTATTATATATATATATAACAAAATACACTTTTTTTAAATTTAAGTTTGTGCCTCAAAGATATATACAGATATATAGATATATGTATATATCTATATATCTATATATATATATCTTTGAGACACAAACACTTAAATTTAAAAAAAGTGTATTTTGTTTCACCGTAACACATTAGATGGACTATATTACTGCACTAAATGGCCTTTATTAGTACTTTTGAACCACCCCTTTCTGGCCTAGCAATTTTATTGATTACTTGAGGCAAGTCAATTTTCATGTGCCTCTTATATAATCCTCTATTGTCATAGCTGAGGCAACATTGTTGTCTGGTAAATCATATATAAGAGAGTTTTGTACAGTGCTTGCCCTAAACTGAATTATTTTAAGGGGCTCTCAAATGTGATGATCATGGAAAAGGAAGCACAGTGAAGAAACTTAATTGCCCAGGATCACACAGTTTGGTCAAGCTTAGAAGCTGGGATTGAAACCAGGTTCTTTATCGCAGGGCCCCCAACTACATTATTTCCCAGGTGCTGCAAAAGATTCTGACTGGTCTGCCTCAACTCCCCAGCAGGAGCCATTGAGTTCTGAGCAAGGCAGGCAGGTGACCATCTCTTCTTTTTCCACTGGGGTAGGGGTGTATCTTCAAAGGGGTGTTTGTGGTGTAACGCCCTCCAATTAAATTAATTCTTGGCTTGGAAGTTGGATCTGGGGGCCATGAGTCGGGTCTGCTATGTCTGTGTCTGTTTTTCTTGTCATCCTCATTTCACTAAGAGGCTTAAACTTGACCATTTGTTGAATCCGGAACTTTCATATGTAGTGACAGGTTTACCAAAAAGTAGCAAATTTGTATCCACAGAAGTACTCCTTAAATGAATGAAAATTTACTGCTTTTTCAAATTCACAAACATTCGCCAGTCTCAGGTTAGCAAAAAATGGGGCACCCTGTAATCCCTTGAACAAGGGTAATTAAACTGCGAAAAAACAAGTGTTCTGCAAGGATTTCAACTTAAAGCAAAAGTTTTTAAGTCATGGATTTTCATGGTACGAAAGAAAATGTCAAACGTTTCTCTCAATAACAAAGAAATTAGTCCAACGAAAGATACAGATTTTCAGTTTTGTATTTGTATTTTAAAGCAATGGTTTACAAAAGACTGATTATCATGCTGTATTCAAACGTACAGGTGCTCCAAGTGTGGCGGCACAGTGAAAAAGTGAAAATCATTGAGCCATAACAAATTAAATGAAAAAAGTACAAAAATAATAGAGTACTTACAATATGTACAGATAGACCATACCCATGGATTTCAAGACTGAAACAATTATAAAGACAATGTTGCTAACATTAGAGCTTGGGTATCCAGCAATGAATAATATCGGTAGGTGCATGTGAAGACGACGTTTCGACCCCTAATTAGAGAAATCATCCGGGGTCTTCATCAGGACGGCCAATTAGTAGTCACCTATAGGGAAATGTATACAGTATGTCAGTCTCAACTCAGTAGAAATGCTGACTGAGCAAGAGGTGGTCAAATAAGAGGTTGCCTTACCTAGCCCGACAAATCAGGGGCAAGTTCAAATCAAAGACAGAGGATAACCCCACTAATATTTCTTACCGTGAGAATGAGGGAAAATCCATGCAATTAGCCAAGGGGATTGAATCCCCATTTGAAAATCTCAAGCGAGATGCATAAAGAGATGTTTGGAAACATGCACACAAATGAAAGTGTGCATAACGACATGCTGTGTAAGTTCTGTTGTCCGCCCCTTGTGCCTCTGTACACAGTGGGCCTGAGTTGGGGTTTGGCACATGTAGTAAAGTACTTTCCTGGATTTACTCTGCCTGCCAAATTTAGATATGTCTGCCAGCCTCGTGAATATCTCTGTAGACTGGCAGGAACTCTTGTCATGACGGTCAATGTTGGAAACATTTGATGGCCCTCAAACTTTTCCAAAGTTTTTTATTTTTCAAAAATAAACTCCCAAAGCGGGAGTTTGATCTTGAAAAATACGTTAAAAAAACGAATGACCCCAACACCATTGGAGTTTTCTTCCATGGTGTAGGGGTCATTTTTCTTTTTTACTGACCTACCAGGCAGTGACGGAGAGTAAAAAGAAGCCATTTGATTGTCCACTCTAAATAGGGCGGAGAGATGGATGACTTGCATCCGACAGCACCTATTCCGTCGGGCTGTCTGAGGAAGTTTTATACTGACAGAGTGAATTTTACTCCTTTGGCGTATAACTTGCAACCCGCCCAACTCAAAATCAGGGGCGCAGGTCTAGAGTTTGGCAGAGAGGGTACTCCGTTGCCATTTCAACTGAGTACATGTCCGCCAAACTCTGAATGAGCCCCAGAGGCCCACCTAATACAAATCATTACTTACCCTGCGCTTCATGGGAACGGTCCATCTCAAACCTCCGTCATCTCACCCATTCATGAGATGCGGCCCACTGCGTTTTTTATTTGGTAATTTGAGATTCACACCCCCTCCCCCAAACCTCACTAAGTTAAGCCCCTGACGGGGGGAGGGGGGTATGTGTTTTCTTTGAAACTTCCCAAATGCTTTGACCCTTAAACATTCAGTAATGATCCCATTTTCTAGGTGTCTGTATTTTACTGAGGTTTATTCTGGGGGAAAAAGTGTTTTTGATGGATTATTCGCTCACATTGTGCTAGATTCACCCGTTGTTGTTTAATTTCTTAATATCACTTTAAGCTAGTCCTCATTGGAGGGTATTTCTGGTAAGACCACCGCAGGGTGTTAAAACCATTGTTTTGGATATAAATGTTTCTCTACATATAATTCTTAATTAATCCAGCACAAGGTGTTAAGACCAGTATTTTTGGAAACTATGAAGTCAAGGCTTTGTGAACTGGCTTTCTCTGCTGTAGGCTAAGAAATCACTAGGTCGGTTAAAAATATGTGGTTTCCTTTCTAAAGGTATGTTTCTGGTGTTTTGCTCAAGTGACCTCTGAAGTGAAGTAGTTTAAGGTGCCTGTGCTGAATTTGAATTGAGATAAGTTAGGAGTGGGGGGGGTCAGAGATGGATTCCATTCAGCGATCATTGCAGCAAGAAAAGGATAAAGAGTCTCAACCCTTTTAAACCAGTGTTGTCTTATGAGTTCAGCAGGAAAACTCACAATATGTGACAAAGAAAAGCTAAACATCTGGTAGTGATGAATTGACTTAAATATGATTGTATGAAGAAAACAGGACATTGAAGGTATATCCAGCCCAGCTATGACTAGAGGATCTATGCACATTTAAATGACAAATTATTGTTGACCATTAAATAGGAATTACAGCCACCCAGGCATAAAGACTTCAAACACCAGTAGTCGGCTCAGCCTAATAGACCTCCGATATGCCGTGTCAGCCATGTAATCCGCAACGAAAGAATCGAAGTTTGCAGGCTTGTAAGTGGTAGTGGGATTACTGTATCTTTTTTTCTATTTCAAGTCAATTTCAAGATATAGTACACAATCATGGAAATAATTAATGTGGTCCCGCATTGATGAATTCATGTTACAGTGATATTACAGCCAACAGTCTACATATTCTAGCATCTATTGCTTAGTACCACAATACAATAAGAAATAGTGTCCCAAACCCCCTGCCCCCACGCACATGCACACACTTATGCTCCCGACTGTCTGTGCTTTCACCCAGGAACCTGCATGCAACAAAATAAAGCTTATCCAAAAACAAAGTGATACACCATGAGGTGTGGCACTGTCTGTTGATTAGTTCTGGGTGTAAAATAGGTAGGCGTTTAGGGGCGACCCAAGTCACTTCCATTTTCAATGATTGATCTTAACAAGGCATGTAGTAATAAGAACTGTCTCCCAGACACATTTAACTGTGTCTTTATAGTCTGAGTTGTCCACTAGTAGGCATTTTTAAAATATAACAACTGTAGCCTCACATCATTCCTCCCCAGCACACTCACGTTCTAACTCATGTGGACTCTGCCAGCTTGAGGACCTTTCAATGGGTTACAATACTTTCTTGGAGCTGGCAAGAGTTTTGAGAATGTGGCTGCCTCAGGGGCATTAGAAAATAAGTGTATTTTCCCCTCCAGGTCTATTTTCAGCAGAGCTGGTTACAACATAGAGTACTTAACTTCGAGCCTTCTCAATGTGTGCTTCACCTAAGTCTCCCTCTTGCCTCCTGAACAGCAACGCTGAACTATAGAAAGATGGCTATCGCAAAACCTTTGTGTTGGAGCAGACCCTTTTCTCATACCAGCTGCAGTATAGTGTCCCGATCACTAAAGTTTAGCATCCTGGCGATGATTGGCCCAGGCAGCGCACCCAGAGATCGTCCATCCAATGATCAGTGTGCATGTTCCACCAGAAACATATCAGTAAAACTATTATGGCAAAAGTATCTGTTAGTAGCTATCCCACATTATCAATTAGTCCAGTGTTTGTGGATTAGGTTTGTGGACCTATAATGTGCATATTATTGCACCTAGATCCTGCTTCCAAATCTTGATCCTTTGCTGTGACATCCAGGGTCTGTCTTTTTAGCTTAGCAACTTGGGCTCTGGTATCTGTGATATCATCTTCCAAATCTGAGATCCTGCGTTCACTCCATCCATTTGTTCCGACGCGGCCTAGATCTGCCTCTGGGAGTGCCCCACTATGACCCTGACAGGACAACTTTTCCTGACAGGTCGGGCCCACAACAAGTTGTTGACCAGGGCCGGACTGGCTACCGGGCATTTTGGTGGGATGTTAAGCTGGGGGCCGATTTCACTGCGGTGGGGGCTGATTTTGTTGTTGGCGACCTGCATTTGCTTCTAAAAAAGGTAAGCAAAGCAAATTCTTTTAAATCATACTTTAAGACCTTTTTTTTCTATTGTTTACTTAGAAAGGCCCGGTAGCCAGCCCGGCCCTGTTGTTGACAGTTCTATTCAAAGTGGTTTGTAGCATTGCTTCAGACTACCTTGCCAACATAAAGAGCTGCTCGACAGGGATTTACTGACCGAGATCCAGAAATTGACAACCATGCCAACATCACCTTGTGCGAATCCAGGTTCCAATATGTCTTCCTTGTAGGTGCTATCTTTAGAAATCGTTGCCTCCTGAGATGTTAGCTTGCCTCTGTTTTTTTTGTTGCTGTTTATTCATCCCAAAGCAACATCTTTTTAGGTAAATCAATTACACACACTGGTTTGTTATCTACCCTGTTTTCATGCTGTGTACCGACCGCTATTGTCCTTTTATATGTCACTGTATTAGAATGATCATGCTGCTCATGCAGTGTGTCAGATTGACTTTTCTAAGGCCCGTGCTGTTTGGCTCCAGTTTACTAGCTCTTTCCTTTGTTACTACTCAAAATCGACATGTATTTGTTGCTTTTGGCAGTGTTGTAAATAATTAATCAAATTAGGATATTAAAATGTTTTCTGAAGTGAGTGTTTGCATAATAGACCCGTTCCCCATGTACTGCAAATGTACTTTAGCTTCTTAACCGTGTAGAAAGAAAACGTGTGCCTGTGCGCACACACACACATACTCCGCCCCCTCGTGTGTTTGCTCCGGCTTCATTAGGAGTGTACCTTTCATTAGTGACATCAGATCTAAAGCCCTCACATATATGTTTAGCAGGTCTATCATGTGTACGTTTGAGCGCATTGCGAGGATAATAGCACAGTGAGCTATGTAAGATATGTGACTTCTACACCTTGCAATTCCCCAGTTTTATGTAACACATCCTGTATATTCATTTACAAACTTATATAATTTATTGTACATGTAATATGCACATGTTGATGTAAAGCGCTCTGACACCCTGCATTGGAATGAGTAGGGCTATACAAGAAAAAATAGTGGTACTAAAATTATTTCAATGCCTCCTCAGGGGAAGTAAGCTCTACATAAATGCAATTTGCTTTGTGTAAATACTGGGAAAGACCAACATATCTGATATTCTTACAGTGCTTGCATATCTCCTAAACGGGGACTGAACAAAGTGAAAAGCTGCCTGTCTTAAGAATGTGTGAAGTGCTAACAAGGTGTAAGCCTTTATTTCCCCTCCGCTTCATTTGCATCAGGTGTGAGTGAGGCTCCTGACTGCTCCCAGCCAAGAGACTCGAACAAAAGGAGGCCTGATGACCCCTCAAATTCGGCCTTTGTTATGGGCCCAAAGCGATACAAAAGGGGATGATGGACGGAACGTTTGAGCCAATCAAACACTCACCCCCAGTCAACTGATCTGGGTTTAATCCATCATCATTCTTTAGCTCACTCCACCACCCCAGTTCAGACATGGCCATATGCAAATCAGTCTGACCCTGTGCCTCATGGGAACAGTCCAGCCCGAACTGCCAAGCCATGTCTTCCCTGGACCGGAAACAAGCATCCTAGGACCGGTTTCTGGCATTTCAGCCGTCATCAGCCAGGCCTGCTTGAATCCAGTGGCAAAGCGAGCAAGGGACCCACGTCTGGGCATACCCCCGCCAACTTAGGGCGACCAAAGCGATACAAAAGGGGATGATGGACGGAACGTTTGAGCCAATCAAACACTCACCCCCAGTCAACTGATCTGGGTTTAATCCATCATCATTCTTTAGCTCACTCCACCACCCCAGTTCAGACATGGCCATATGCAAATCAGTCTGACCCTGTGCCTCATGGGAACAGTCCAGCCCGAACTGCCAAGCCATGTCTTCCCTGGACCGGAAACAAGCATCCTAGGACCGGTTTCTGGCATTTCAGCCGTCATCAGCCAGGCCTGCTTGAATCCAGTGGCAAAGCGAGCAAGGGACCCACGTCTGGGCATACCCCCGCCAACTTGGGGCGACCAAAGCGATACAAAAGGGGATGATGGACGGAACGTTTGAGCCAATCAAACACTCACCCCCAGTCAACTGATCTGGGTTTAATCCATCATCATTCTTTAGCTCACTCCACCACCCCAGTTCAGACATGGCCATATGCAAATCAGTCTGACCCTGTGCCTCATGGGAACAGTCCAGCCCGAACTGCCAAGCCATGTCTTCCCTGGACCGGAAACAAGCATCCTAGGACCGGTTTCTGGCATTTCAGCCGTCATCAGCCAGGCCTGCTTGAATCCAGTGGCAAAGCGAGCAAGGGACCCACGTCTGGGCATACCCCCGCCAACTTAGGGCGACCAAAGCGATACAAAAGGGGATGGATGTTCTGCATTCTGTCCATCAACTGTTATTTTTGCATTTTCACCCCGAGTGGGACGGGTATGCCCAGACGTGGGTCCCGTGCTCTCCATGCCACTGGAATCAAGCTATCCTGGCTGAAGAGGGGTGAAACCCCGAAACCGGTCCTAGGATGCTTGTTTCCAGTCCAGGGAGGACCTGGCTTGGCAGTTCGGGCTGGACTGTTCCCATGAGGCACAGGGTCAAGACTGATTTGCATATGGCTGGGTTCAAACTGGAATGGCATGGTGAGCAAAAACGATGGATTTAGGCCCAGATCTCTGTACTGGGGTGAATGTATAACATTGTTCTGCATTCTGTCCATCAACTGTTATTTTTGCATTTTCACCCCGAGTGGGACGGGTATGCCCAGACGTGGGTCCCGTGCTCTCCATGCCACTGGAATCAAGCTATCCTGGCTGAAGAGGGGTGAAACCCCGAAACCGGTCCTAGGATGCTTGTTTCCAGTCCAGGGAGGACCTGGCTTGGCAGTTCGGGCTGGACTGTTCCCATGAGGCACAGGGTCAAGACTGATTTGCATATGGCTGGGTTCAAACTGGAATGGCATGGTGAGCAAAAAAACGATGGATTTAGGCCCAGATCTCTGTACTGGGGTGAATGTATGACATTGTTCTGCATTCTGTCCATCAACTGTTATTTTTGCATTTTGTTATGGGCCCAGCAGGAGTCTTAAATAGGAAAGCCCCGTCCCCGCCTACACGTTGTTGGTTGTTGCAGAAGGAAAGCAGACAATGTGCAGGCGCTGCTGAAAGTGTCCCGGTGTTTGGAAATTACACTGGGACTAGTTCAGCACATTATTCAGTGGGGGCCAAATTCTTTGCAGGGTGGATGGCGTTCACCCTGTGAAAAAAGTGGGTGGACGCCGTTCACCCGCGTGTTCCCCCCCGACTCATGCCCTGAGTGCTGCTGCTGTTTTACAGCCCTATTGTGCTTCTGGAGGCCCACGGTCTTTGCTCCCACTCCTGGGTGCTTAACTACCAAAATGAACAAGGTGTCTTCTGATAAAAAATAGAATTTGTAACTCTCCTGCTATCTGTCTGCCATGTACCCTCCCTTCATTGGTTACTTCCAGGCCTTGCAAACACTTCCTTGTTGTGACACAGTTTTACTTCAGTTATTGTTATTGACAGGGTTGTGACCCCGCTCCCTCCATTTTCTGTATGGCTAATTAGCATATCACCTATAATATGTGTACATTGAGCCACTTGCTAAGATTGTGCTGGAATTTGATATATCCATGACTTCCTATGCCGACGACACTCAGTTGGTTATCTCCTTGGACCCAAAAAATAGCAGGGACGGTGAGAGATTATCTTCCTGCTTGATAAGAGTCAAAGAGTGGATGACGACAAGTTGTCTAAAGTTAAATGGGGATAAAACTGAGTTACTACTTCTCGGAAATAAAGCAATACCCAGGCCCATCATAGACTGGCCTGCCTGTCTAGGCAACCCACCTACCCCCACAGAAATAAGAAAAAATCTAGGATTCTGGTTAGAAACGGATCTCTCCATGGTGACACAGGCTAAGAAGGTCGCAGCAACCTGCTTTGGACTTCTCAGAAGCCTTCGGAAAATTCTAGACAGAATTCCCATACAGCTTAGGAAGACAGTGGTCCATTCTCTAGTCACCTCGCGGTTAGATTATGGAAACTCATTGTTCCTGGGGGCACCTAAATCGGTCACCCACAGACTGCAGGTGGCTCAGAATGCAGCTGCAAGGCTGCTGTGCAATGTTCCTGCACGGGAGTCAGTGAAAAAGCACCTGCTTGGACTCCACTGGCTACCGGTAGAAGCCAGAATAAAATTTAAAGTACTGGTCATCACCCACAGAGCCTGCCATAATAGAGGTCCCCAAAAAATTGAGAGGCTAGTATCTCCCTACATCCCAAATAGGCAGCTACGATCTAGCACGGAGGAACGCCTAAAACCAACAAAGGTCAGGAGCGACAGGTGGGGAGGAAGATCTTTCTCCCACCTCGCTCCCAAACTTTGGAACTCTCTGCCTTTGGAATATAGATTGATAGACAAAGAATTACAGTTCCGCAAAGAGATTAAGACCTGGCTGTTTAAGCAATATCTCCAAGGCACGGTTAGCCCCTGTTCAGTATCTGACCACTTAGCGCTGGGAAGCCTTAGGGCAGCCATGCGCTTTATAAATCCTTAATAATAATAGATAGAACAGGCCCCACCCACCATGCAACCCTGTGATATACGGGGCCTGGACAGTGTCTTAGCAAGGCTTTCCCATATGCTTTTAAATGTTCCAAAGGTTGAAGCCTGTTCTGCTCTCCGTTCCTTGCCTCTGGGTAACACACAGCACGTGCCACGCAGTTTTTAAGACTGGCAGGCCTGCTTGACAGTTTAGCAGGGCAGCCTTTCACGTCTGCCCGTGAGCCGCAGTTTCGAAGTTTGTTTTTGTTGGCTGCCGTCCCGTACCCTGCTGTAAGATCCGTTTGCTTTGACAGTAGAAAGTGGTGAACCACATTAGCCACAGTATAAAGTTTGAAAATGTTAACAAAGCCCAGAAACAAAACTTAATAAACCGAAAGGGCCGCCCACCTCCGACCCTAAAGCGTTTCACAGTCAATGTAAATTCGTGGTTCCATCTTGCACACAGGGAATTTCTCAGAAATGTATTCTCATTACATCAAACTAGAAACATTTTTAAGTATCCGTATCTATATAGTTATTGTGTAGGTATGTATATGTAAAGTGAAAACCTAGCTGGGGCATCGGATGAGAGCCGACGGGCATGATTCAGAGTTGTTCACACTCAGAGTAAGGTCATACACAGACTCGGCTACTCTAAAGTTTCAGAGCACCAGTTCACCCCCTTTCAGGAGTAACATTTATCCATTCATTTTGGTAACTGTGCATAGTGCTCCCTGAGTAAATGTCTGGTATACGGTCACCATTTTTCAAAGAATTTCTGTTGTTGTTTAGGAAAGCAGTGCAAACATACAGTCACTGGTCTTTATTTAACATATCATGGTCATTTAGATATGGGCGACAGTGTGCGGACCATCACAGTTCTTATCGATGGTATGCCTGTCATCAGGTTCCGAGGAGCTCCTAGTATGTTCAGAAATAATATATTAGCAAAGTACCATAGCTGGTAAAAGTTCTTTGTCAAAAGACAAATGTGCTTTATTTCCAAGAATCTCCACGTTGGTATGATTTACTTTTTAGTTTCACGTCATTAGCGAAATAACTGAAAAGAAGAAGGAAAGGGCATGGGTTAAAACAACACTAATTTATTGTTGTCCAACCTATATATATATATTTTCACCCTTTTTGTATGCGAAATGTGATTCAAAGTACATCCCAAACGTTTCTCTAATACCAGCTGATTAAAATGTGTTTTGAATCGATAGTGACTCTGGCAACCAGTCTTGACTCAGTATAAAATTACTTGAGCACATTGTAAGAGAGCAGTTGGCTCTTTTCTTCCTGTTGAATGTGCAAGTCACACTGTAGCACTGGTAAGCCAATACAGTCGTATTTGTGCTAGAGGCATTTATAAAGCAGTGTTTTTAAATTCACGATCACTTCGCTAAGTATCCCTTTCTGTAGAGTAGCTCTGGTAGCTTTGCTAGGATGCACGTGGCCAGTAAATTGATGACTGCATGTATATACACAAGGTATGCTGTATATTTCAAGTTAATGTGTCAGTACAACACGTCCATGTTACTGGATCATGTGGTAAATTCCTCCAATCCCTTCCTGAAGTTGTAGCTAGTTTAGAATGTAATAGAGCCAACTTTTCTTTATTAGGAGATTTCAACTTACATTTGGATGAGCCCATGAATACTCAAGCCTCCAACATTCTACAAGACCTTTTAGCAGTTCAGCTATCTCAAAGAGTGGTTGTACCACAGAAGGACTGGGACATTGTTGAAGCAGCCTCCGCTGCTGCCGTGAGGGGAACGGCCGAACTCAATCATCGCAGGCCGCGAGGGGAACGGCCCAACTACAAGCCCCAGTAGCACTCGCGCCTCTGATGCCGTAATCGCGCCTGGAGGCACGATAAAATCTTCACTGCCCTCCCGCAGCGCGGGACCACAGAAGGACCGGGACATTGTTGAAGCAGCCTCCGCTGCTGCCTTGAGGGGAACGGCCGAACTCGTTCATCGCAGGCCGTGAGGGGAATGGCCCAACTACAAGCCCCAGTAGCCCTCGCGCCTCTGACGCCGTAATCGCGCCTGGAGGCGCGATAAAATCTTCGCTGCCCTCCCGCAGCGCGGGCGTGCCCGGGCGAAGCCCGGGCCAAGGGCGGGCCCGACCTTGCCCGTCATTGCCAGGAAGAGGCAGGGCAGGGCCACCCCCCTTTGGTTCCCCTATCCTGGCGGCAGAGGATTGAGTATCAGGTCACTGCTGGTGGAAGGTCAGTGATTGAACCCTATTCCCCTTGTTCAGCCCCAACAGTGACCCTCTCTATTTCCTTTCCATTGCTGGTTAAATATACTTGTTGAACCATGGGGAAGCGTAACTGTGTGGACAAGAAACAACTCGCACCCCCAAAATCGATGCCTAATGCCCAACCTACCTCCATTGACAGTATGTTACAAAGAGCAATAGGGGTAGTGTCAAACAAAATCGAATTGACTGAGAGACGGCTATTGTTAACACCAAATATGGATTGCCCCCTGATAGACCAGGACGCTATGCAGACCTCAGGAATTTTGGTCTCTGAAACATCTTTGCCACAGTTAACCGTAGACGATTCCCCCAATGATGATCAGCCTAGGGGGGCCGGGTTAAAACGCCAAGATAAAAGGGGAAAGACTAAAGCTACAGTAAATGCGGGGACAAAACGTAAGAAGGGAATAGATGAAGTTATAACACTCTCAGCCATGGGAGTTGAGGGCACCTCAAGCCTCGTAGCTACGGCCCCCGATCAACCGATTTGGATTTCAAACTTAGTGGTGGACTTGCAAATACAAGTCAGGAACATTGTAAAAGACGAGCTCAAACAGTTGATTGAAAGGGTTGAAAAGTTGGGCGTGATGCTTGACGCCTATCTTGGTAATTGTAGGGTAACAAATGGGGTGGCAACTAAGGGCCACACCCAAGAAGGACAGGCCGCACCCAGTTTAACCAAGGATGACCCCCCACCAGTCTTGAATGGCCTTATTGCTAGCAACGCTGGGAACCAAGACACTTTGTCTACCATTAATATAACTAAAAGAAATCCTACCATTCCACCAGTGCCCAATATTAGAACAGGGCAAGAAATTAGACCTCGGGGGGCGGGGGGGCTGGTTCTAGCAAAAGCCCAGAAAATAATTCACCTTTGCCATGCATTAATTTACCACCTGCATCAACACCCTATGTCATTGTCCTCTCTGGTGTCAAGGAGTTGGGGAGGGGGTGCTCTGAATCGCACCAGGAATTAAAAAACAAATGTATGTATTGGCTAAATAGTCAGAAGCAATTCCCATACGAGGAAGCAGGAGAGATCTTAATGAATCAAATAGTTAACTGGCTGGGCTGGAGACCCAAGGATATACAGGGGGACTGTATTGTTATAAATTTTAGAAATCCTCAGGTAGTAAGAGCCATTTTAAACAGAAACAACTGGAGACAGGAGGGACCTATAGTGGCTTTACCACTAGGCTACTTCTATCCCATAGGGGGATCTTGTCAATCTAGAAGGTTAAATGGATGGGAGGAGGACAAATTTTGTCAGCCCAACCTGCCAATTAACCCAGTTCAGGACTGGTTTAGGCACCAACATTACAACATTCACACGACCAATAGGTTCAGCGTGTTAGAGGGTGTAGATTGACTTGAATCCGCAAGCCATAGGTTGGAGGGATCTTATCATAAAGGCAAGTTACTGGCGGAAAATACTCAAACAAGGTTGGCTTATATCTGGAGTGCATGCCCTGGTGGGGATGAGACAAGTAGGCAAAAGAATGCAGCTAGGATGGGAGCAACTGGTAGGGGAACTAGGGACTCTAACATTAGCCATCTAGGTGACACAAGAATGGAACTTCCACAGTTAACCGTTAAGGCTAATAGTCTGACTAGGCATCTGCCCTTACCCATATCGGTAGAACCAGCTAATAAGTCGGATTCTGCTAGGCTAAGGGTTTTATCATGGAACATAGCCGGAATAGCCTCCAAGTTAGAGAACCCTGATGGAGCACTTTTATCGAACAGCATGAGATCTGTATGCTACAAGAAACGTGGGCAAGGGAGCATACACCCAAATCTGGATATGCATCGTATAGTTTAGCTGCAACTTCGGGGGGTAAGGGTAGACCCTCAGGGGGGCTCTGCATCTGGGTGGGCACCCACTTGGGATGCACTGTAAACCAATGGGACACATCATCTAAAGACATTCAAGGTATCCTTCTTAACTTCCCCACAAAGTTTACAATTGCCCTAATCAATGTATACTCGCGACCCGTAAGTCGCAGCCAAGAGTCCAAAACACTGGATGAGCTCACGACATTCTTAGCTACCATCCCTGACAATTGCACTGTGATCCTTGGAGGGGACTTCAATTGCCAAATACGAGCCTTTAGTTGGCATGAATGAAGATAACCCCTGTGAAGAGGATCAACATTGGGCCATCTCTGAGACGTCATGTGCACCAGTAAGAGTCTGGACTCCTCTGGCGCGCTACAAATGAACTCTCTCATGCTCAGACACTCCATGAGGGCATGCAATGGAAGAACACAGTCGGACACTCCCGGTGGACATACCTATAATAGAATCGGGCACTCCTCTATACTAGACTATATCCTGATAGACACTAAATCTTGGTGCAGGGTAGTGGATTTAAGATTGAACCACGCTTTGATAGCGACCACAACACACTAATTTTAGAACTATCAGTGCCATGCTTGGGGAGTGCACCCAGTCTGGAAATACCAACTGACGACAGACTAACTCTCACTAGCTGTAGGAGGCGAGTTAGATGGACAGACCTAAGTCAATCCCAGGAAAAACTAGCACTCTTATACCAAACAGTTATTCCCATCCTTGAAAATTCAATGCAATATGTGCACGAGGATGGTATAACGATTGACCTGGAGAGGGCCTCCATTAACTATTCCAGCTTGACATCCACAATGAAAGAATTATTTTTCCCGAACAAAAAACTCAGGGCTAAAAGTAAACCCAAACATCCCTGGTATAACGGGGAGTGTCGAAAATCTAAATCTGCCCTGATAGATGCTATTAGGGCCAAGGATAGACCCTTGATTAAAATTAGTAGAGCGGCCTATCGTAAAATCATAGAAGAGGCCAAAAAAGGGTGGGAGAGTGGAAAGTGGGACACCCTGAGGAGTGCTTTAGGCGCTCATGACATGAGGACATTTTGGCTAACAGTTAATATTGGTAATGCCAGTGGGAATCCAGCTGTCGCTCCAAACTTAGGGGCGGATGTGTGGATGGACCACTTTGAGTCCCTCTATTCGAGGGCTGAAACAGAGTCTGGTAGTCAAGATAACGACCATTCCCGGTTACAGGGTAGCACTTCTGTTGGTAATATAATATCTCCCGGGGGTAACCAAGATAGTTCAATGATTACTCTTAAAGAGGTAATTTGTGCTCTGAGCAAAATAGCCCCAGCTAAAGACCCAGGGCTAGACAAAATACCCGGGGATCTCTACCGCAGCGAACCGACTATTTGGGCACCATATCTATGGATTCTATTCAATGCTATCTTACAAGGCATGGACATCCCCGCAACCAGGGCTGGCGCGGAAATCATTCCTATTTTAAAAAAAGGCTCTCCATTGCTCCCCTCAAATTATGGGCCAATCAGCCTTATCGATATCAGCCAAAAAATCTTCGCCCGAGTGCTGCTTGCTCGCCTCCAAAGCTGGATGGAGGAGCATAACGTCTTGAGCCCGCTACAAGCAGGGTTTAGGGAAAAAATGTCTACCCTGGATCAGATCTTCAGGCTACAACTATTACATTGGAAGAGCGTGTGTATTGAGGGTGGCAGCCTCTACCTAATATTTGTAGACCTGAGATCTGCATTCGATTTAGTATCGAGAGATAAACTGTGGGGTATCCTTCATGAGCTAGGGGTTCCGGCATATTTGTGCCAAATGCTGAGGCGGCTACATGAGGGAAACTTTGCCCAAATACGGTTCGGTAAGCATGGGGAACTCACCACACCTCTCCCAGTAGCAAAAGGAGTTCGACAGGGTTGCGTCCTAGCCCCAACACTTTTCTGTCTTTTTATAAATGGGTTAATTGAATTTTTACATTTAGAACAAGATTTAGATGCACTTAAATTGGCGACTCGTAAAATTCCGGCAATGATGTTTGCCGATGATACTTTGTTAATTTCCAAATCCCCCATGGGCATACACAGGATTCTCAATCAATTCGTCCTTTTCTGTAAGGAAAGGGGCCTTGAGATTAATTCACAAAAGACGAAGTACATGGTGTTCAATCCAGGAAAATGCACTCGATCTAATCCTTGCCTGGATGGCACCCCACTAGAAAGGGTACCGGTTTTTTAATACCTCGGCTTAACAATCACCGATAAAATGGACTGGGGGCACAAATTAAAAAATCCAGTCTGAAATTAGCCCAGACAACAGGGGGATTGACCAAAGTATTTCGAAACTCTAGCCACAAACCAGTTGGCCCAGTCTTGGAAATATACAAGACCCAAGCTAGGGGAGCAGTTGTTTACGGGGCGGAACTCTGGGGTTATGATTATTCCAACAGTCTTACCCAGGCTGAAAATTCTTTTGTTAGACAACTATTCGGCCTCCCCCGTAGTTTCCCCCTTATTCCACTCAGACTTGATTTGGGGGTCAGACCAATTGCAGAGGTTGTTGCCCTTAGACCCGTCTTATTTTGGCGGCGTCTTTGGGCCACCCCAGAATTGGCTAGCTTTAAAGAAGAACTAAAGGAGGTGATCAGTTTACCCGGTGCAGGAAAAATACCATGGCTATTCACTATACAAAACACGCTTGTATCCATGGGAGTGGGTAAAATGTGGACTAGTACAGAAATAAGTTGCCCTACTGTGTCAAAGAAAATGTTAAAGGATCTTTATTGGGAGCATAAAATGTCTTTGATACAGGGGAGTTGTGCAACTGGCAAACTGACTATAGCGTTCCTAGAAATTAAAGACCAGTATAGATTAGAGCCGGCTTTGGATGACATGAAGCCGGCTGCGGCAAGGAAGCTATACTTGCAATTCAGGCATGGGGTACTCCCCTTGCGTGCATTTACGTCCAAATGGGCTGGCTCCCAATGCTCGGTCTGTCCAGCATGTAACAATGGAGTTGAAACAGAACTCCATTCGCTTGCTCTGGATACAAGAAAGCTAGAAAACGATGGCTCTTACAGATTTGCAGAAACCTGGGGACCAGGCATTGCGTAGAGGCTTACAGGATTCTGAAATACAATGCCAGTTTACATATAGCTTTTTCGGTTGCAGGTTTCTTGTTTTCCATGTGGTGCACACAAAGAGTTTATTTAAGAAGTCCCCCATTGCATTGTGATATTTAATGGTCAAATTTTAATGTCCCATTCAGTTTATTATAAGGCTGTACAGGATAAGGATGTTCAGGTCAGCCTATACATTGATTTGTTGGTGCCCTGTATATGACAAGTCGGCTAAGATGGTTGTAGGTTAATGTTCGCGGTCAATAATACATTTAAGCATTTTTTTAAATCTCCTGAATGATTGTTATCATTTAACATCAGGGTCTTGCTGTAACTTTACTTGCACATGCACAAAGCACTTTAATACAAGTTATGAGTCTAATGTACCGTATTGATTTTAATTGCCGATAGATCTATAATGAATGTGGTTGACCAACATTTCTTTTTAGTGTTTTAATTTGTAAATGAATTTACGAAATAGCTTGTGATACAGGTCCATATTTATGTTACAAGCAGTCTAGTTGACTTAGGAGATTGATGGACTTGGTCAGACATAAAATGATGTTAGTTGTTTTTATCCTATGTTTTAATTATGATCGTATCTGTAAATTGGGAGATGTATAATTGCTTTTGTGGCCATTTGGCCGAAATAAAGTTTTATTAAAAAAAGGTTGTACCCACGCATGATAAAGGTCATTTTCTTTGACCTTGTTTTTTGTAATGATGAAATGCTAAAGGTCTTAGACTCAGTCACTTTAACCTGGTCAGCCCATTTTATGAGTTCTCCTGGAAACTCTGTTGCCGCCCCCAATCCTAAACTTATCAGCATCAAGTTGCCTGTGGGGGAATGGAAACAAGCTCAGAGATTCTAGACCCACTTTAGATTCAAAACTAACTTTAGCTAATGGAAAGTTCTCTCGGTGGATTGAATCTACTCTTGATCAGGTTATCCCTTTAAAAACGTTCACAAGACAAGCTACGGAAAAAACCTCACCTTGGTATACTCCCAATCTTCGTAAGCTGAAACAAACCTGTAAAAGGGCTGAAAGGATCTGGAGGAAAGATTATCAGGAGATAAGCAAACAGAAATATAGAGACTCTGTTAGAACTTATCATCAAGCAGAAATTAAAAGAGCTGAAGCACTTTACTTTGAAGGAAAAATTAATCAAGCTGCTAACTCTCCTTGAGACATTTTCTGTATTGCAAAAGTCCTGCAGCCTTCTGGCCCTAAATTGGAACCGTAATCTTTAAGGTGCAATGATCTGGCTAGGTGCTTCTACAAGAAAATTCAAGATATTTATAATATGTTCCATCATGCCCCCTCTACTTGTACTTCTAATGTTGATGATGACCAAGCTTCCAATACTCAAAATATGCTCCTGGAATTCCCTATTCTAACTTCTATAAGACAAGCTTATAGAGATCCTGAATCAAGTTAAGACAGGGTCCCCTAGTGATCCAGCTCACCCACGAAAGCTAGCGAGAGTTGCAGACTCAATTCTCCCCTCTTTACTTGATCTGAAAAATCTTTCTCTTAGTATGGGATGTGTTCCATTGGCATGGAAGCATAGCATGGTGAAAGCATTGCTGAAAAAGCCTAATCTGGACCCTTTGATTCTAGGAACCTATCGTCCCATTTCCCTTCTTCCAGGGATTTTTAAAATAGTGGAAACATTTTCCAACTAAACCCTGTCAGAATTTCTTGATAGCCACAAACTATTTAATTCCTCTCATGCCAGTTTTCGACCCCTTCATGGCACAGAGAATGATCTTCTAGCAGTGGTCGAGGAATCTAAAAGGCTTTTCATTCATGGAGGTTCAGTTGGCATTGTCTAACTCGACCTAAGCTCAGCATTCGATACGATAAATTACAACATCCTTGTCAAAAAACTTGCGAGTGCTTAAATTGCTGGAATTCAGTCTTTTCTTGAAGACAGGACATTTCAAGTATTTGAAGTAGGCTGCGAATCAGATACCCTCCCTCTAAAATGTGGCGTGCCTCAAGGCTCATCTTTGAGCCCGGTCTTGTTTAATATATATATGAGGCCACTTGCTGATATCGTCCTTCCCTTCGGGATCTCAATTGTTACTTATGTTGACGATACGTAACTAGTCTTCTCTTTGACACAAAATCAAGACTCACCTCCTTTTTCTCTGGGCCCCTGCCTTGAAAAGGTGGCTAAGCGGATGGAACATTCCTGTCTCACACTGAATGGGGACAAAATCGAGCTCATGCTCTTGGGTAACAATCTAAACCTGCATCTGAGACTTGACTGGCCAAGCTGTTTGGGTCCTCTTCCTTCCCCTAAAACCGCTACCAAAAGCCTTGGCATGTGGCTGGATAAATCTCTCAAGTTTGACCATCAGTCAGTGAAGCTTGCAGCTACCTGTTACGGTCTGCTTAGAATACTTCAGAAGATTCTTCCTCTTACTGCTAACAGGCTGATAGCCCAGGCCATTATCCTCTCCCGCCTGGACTATCGTAACTCCCTTTATTTGGGAGCTCCAAAGGCCGCAACTAGGAAACTTCAACTGGTACAGAACTGTACCGTGTGGTTGCTGGTCAATATACCTAGGAATCAATCTGCCCGACAAGCTTTGAATTCCCTTCATTGGCTCCCTGTGGCCAAGAGGATCAAGTTTAAATCCCTTTGGATTGCCCACAGGGAACTATGGAGCAATGGGCCTCTGAATTCACATTCCTTGCTTTCCTTATAATTTCCCTATTAGCACCTTGCGTTCTTCCAATGCTTGTTTGGCCAAAGTACCCTTAGTTAGAAGGGAAAGACTTGGAAGGTGTTCCTTTTCATATAATGCAGCTAGGCTGTGGAACACCCTCTCCCTTGCTTTGCGCTCTGTAAATCAAAGTGCTCGAAAGAGCGGAAAGTGCTCAAAACCTGGCTATTTCAGAATATTTCTCCTTAATAAAAGAATTTATGTAAAGTCTCCTGATGCTTCTGTGCTGCACTGTCAGCGCTGGGATGCCTATGGGGAGCTATGTGCTATATAAGTGCTTAATAATAATAATAATAATAATATTGTCAAGTCTGGTTACTACGACCAACTAAGTACACTCACTGGGGTTCATTCACAAACGTCTTTATGCACCTAGGTTAAACTTACATGCTAGCTCCGTGATCCTGGAGAACCAGGATAAATGGACATCACCATCCTCATGTAGGTGGAGAGTAGTGAATGATCACTAGTGTGTGTAATTGTCCGCTGTACCAAGTTTGGGATTGCTAGGAGCAAAAGAGGTTTAGGGGCAGCGAGATGTGATGGGCATACAAAATGCATGGATTATAAAAAAATATATATATATTTATACATATATACACACATTATCTACTGGCGGTCGCCAGTATATAGTTATAGTTAGGACCTATTTTCCATAGGAAATCCGCGACATTCTATTTGAAATAACTCTTGCGTCGATTGACGAATCTTCGCGAAATTTTCAAACTTTATGGCCCGCTCCGGTCCGCTCCTACCCTGAAAGTCTCAGGGTGATTCGTCAAGCGGGAGCCGAGAAAAACGGGGGGTCCCAAAACGTGTTTTCCCCATTCATTTTCCCATAGGAAACTTTAGACACGGCTACAGCCCGAACTGCTGAACGGAATTACACCAAATTTGGCAAAGAGGTAGTTCTTGGTTCAGAAAGAACCCTTTTGTTAAATGGTGTAAATCCGTTCAGTAGTTGCTGAGAAAATCAAAAGTAAAAGTACATATATATCTATGGCCGCGTCGGATTCGCGCACCCTCCCGATCACGAGCTGTCTGCTAATTGGCTGTCAACACTCCAAACCAGGAAGTGTTGGCAGCCATCTTGTTCCTCAATAGAACCGAGAAACAAGAAAGCAGTAAAAAAAAGTGCGCAAACGCACAAAGGGGGCAGGGTAGAAACACCCTGACCCCCTAGGTCTGCTCAGGGGGTCCCACAAGGACCCCCTGGGCAGAAAAAAGCATTTTTTTTTTTTTTAAATCGGCAGGATGCGCTCAGGGAGCACGAATCCTGCCGAAAAAAAAAAAATCGAAGGGCGGTCTCCCGCGCTTTGATTGTATTTTGCCATGCATGGTGGGGGGGTTAAATTTATGTATGGGGGGCCTCAAAGGGCCCCCCAAGCCCCGGGGACCGCCACCCCCGGGGCTTTCTTTTTAAAATGGTGCGGGAGGGCTCTGAGCCCTCCCGCAGCCCCGGGGACCACCACCTCCCCGGGGCTTCTTTTTTTTTTTACTTTTTCCTGTGTGGGGGGGGGGCTCGAGCCCCCCCACACGCCCCGGGGACCGCCACCTCCCCGGGGCACTAACAAATTAAAATGGGGGTCCGTTTTGGACCCCCGAAGCCCCGGGGACCACCACCTCCCGGGGGCTTTGCTGATGTGGGGAGGGGGGCCGCGCGGCGCCCCTCCTGGAGCCTGTGGTGGCCCTGGGGACCGCCACCCCCCAGGGCCGGCTCCTGCAGTGTCCCGGGGTGCCTACCCCCGGGACACTGCTGTTTGCATGACAGGACGGGAGCCTCGCGGCTCCCGTCCTGTCATTGCAAACTGCTTTGGATATTGGAAGAGAGAGCAGGGAAACCTGCTCTCGCTTCCAATATCCAAAGACAATTGCTTTTCCACCCGGGGAGCAGCATGTTAGCTGCTCCCCGTGTGGAAAGCAATGCCGGCTCCCTTAGGACACGGGAGCCGGCGGGACTGTGGGGGGTTTGGGGACCCCCCACAGTCCCCAACCAGAGGCCAGGCCCCGGGGGATGGGGTCCCCGGGGCCATAGTGGCTCGGGAGGGGGCCACGCGGCCCCCTCCCCAGAAATTATAAAAAAAAAAAGGCCTGCCCCGGGGGATGGCGTCCCCGGGGCAAAAGGAGGCCTGAGGAGGGGGGCCACGCAGCCCCCCTCCTTAAAAAGGAATGTTAAAGTGTGGCCATGCCCCGGGGGATGGGTTCCCCGGGGCAGTTTTCGGCCAGGGGAGGGGGGCCACGCGGCCCCCTTCCAGTTTAATTTTAATAACAAAAAAAAAAGGGGGTAAGGCCCTGGGGGATGGGGTCCCCAGGGCCCAAAAATAAGAAAAAGGAAGGGGGGCCACACAGCCCCCCTTCAGGGGAAAAAAAAAACGATCGGGCCGCAGGCTCCGCCCCTTCCTTCACCACTCTGCAAACGCGCCCCTGGCGCGTTTGCAGATGGGGAACTAATTCCCCTTGAATACTGGGGGTCCCTGGGGCCAACTAGCCCACCAGGAACCTCCAGTATGCGCTAGGGGCTGCGTTGCAGAGAGGTGTACAGAGGCCACGCCCCTTTATACACCTCTCTGCAACGCAGCTCTGTGGCGCTTTTTGGAGGTACATGGTGGGCTAGTTGGCCCCCAGGAACCCTCAGGATTCAAGGGGACTTAATCCCCCAACTTAAAACGCGCCACGGGGCGCGTTTGCACAGTGGTGAAGGGAGGGGGCGGGGCTTCAGGTGACATGTGTGCAAACAGGCCCCGTGGCGCGTTTTAAGTTGTGGGATTAAGTCCCCTTGAATCATGAGGGTCCCTGGGGGCCAACTAGCCCAACAGGTACATCCAGAAAGCGCCACAGAGCTGCGTTGCAGAGAGGTGTAAAAAGGGGTGTGGCCTCTCTACACGTCTCTGCAACGCAGCCCCTGGCGCATACTGGAGGTTCCTGGTGGGCTAGTTGGCCCCTAGGGACCCTCATGATTCAAGGGGACTTAATCCCCAACTTAAAACGCGCCACGGGTTTGCACAGATGTCACCTCAGGCCCCGCCCCTACCTTCACCATTGTGCAAATATTCCTCTAAAATCTGCCGAACTACGAATTCGGATTTACTCACCTGTTATCAGGAGAGACCTCAGTGCTGCATCTTTCAGCCCAGTACTAATCCTGAAAAGTAATTTTAACCGTACTTACCAGTAACTTGAATTTCCTTCGTTAGGATATCATTGCCTGCCTTTTGCTGAAAAAGTTTCTAAGTGTTGATTTTTGAAACATACAAATATTCCTCTAAAATCAGCCGAAATACGAATTCCGATTTACTCACCTGTTATCAGGAGAGACCTCAGTGCTGTATCTTTCAGCCCAGTACTGGTCCTGAAAAGTAATTTTAACCGTACTTACCAGTAACTTGAAATTCCTTCCATAGGCTAACATTGACTGGTTTCACTTGGAAATTCTTCTAAGTGTGGAGTTTTGGAACTTTAAAATATTCCTCTAAAATCAGCCGAAATACGAATTCCGATTTACTCACCTGTTATCAGGAGAGACCTCAGTGCTGCATCTTTTAGCCCAGCACTGACCCTGAAAAGTAATTTTAACCGTACTTACCAGTAACTTATATTTTCTTCCATAGGAATCCATTGTCTGGTTTTCAGCTGAAAAGTTTCAAAGTGTCGATTTTCACAAACGACAAATATTCCTTAAAAATCGCCTGTATGACTTAAACGCATTCTTTCAACTGTTTACAGGAGATGCACCAGTGCTGGATCCAGGATCCAACACTGAGTAAGAAAAAGTAACGATAACAGTTTTTACCTGCTAAGTGAATTTCCTTCCATAGGATAACATTGGTGATTCTATGAGAAAAAGTTTCTAAGTGTCAACTTTTAAAATACAATAATATTCCTTAAAAATCACTACTGTAACCAAAACGCTTTTACTCAACTGTTTACAGGAGATGTCCCAGGACTGAATCTAGGATCCAGTCCTGTGGTTAGAAAAGTAATCCATAAAGTAACTAATTGCATGTAACTAGAAATTCACATTGAGCTGAATGTTGCATTGTGTTTGAAAATGTGTTGCCCATTGCAACAACTGTAACTACTGTACTTAAAAGTCTATTGCTTATGTGCAAAGTATTTAAACTAAAGTAATTCATTCTGAGAAAGTATTTTTTGTAATGTATAATGTAATTACAATGTAATTTAAAAAAATATGTAAAAAAAAAAATGTTTCTAAAAATGTAGTAAATCGGTATGAAAAAAATAAATATAACAATTAATACATTTAAAAATTGTCATTTACAAAACCTTTGAAATTCACTGAAAAAACCGTAGGTTTCAGACATGTTATAGTTGGGAATTAGCATTTAAAAAACCTTTGAAATTCACTGAAAAAACCATAGGTTTCAGACACGTTATAGTTAGAAATTAGCATTTAAAAAACCTTTGAAATTCACTGAAAAAACCATAGGTTTCAGGCACGTCACTGTACGGGTGAGTGAGTAGATGT
The DNA here is from genome assembly GCA_963921515.1 of Calotriton arnoldi. NCBI lineage: Eukaryota > Metazoa > Chordata > Amphibia > Caudata > Salamandridae > Calotriton > Calotriton arnoldi. The sequence continues at coordinate 93,588 of CAWUFW010007567.1, forward strand.
GTGTATGTAGACCTAAGAATCAGTGAGTGGGTATGTACTTATTGGTATTGGAGTGTGTATGGTTTTGAGAATGGCAGTCTGTAATTTAGAGTGGGTGTTTCAAAACTTATATTAGGGTGTGAGAAGATGCATTAAATTCTCACATGGATGATGTCATCAGTGATGTCATCAGTGATGTCATTTGAGATGTCATCAGTGATGTCATCAGTGATGTCACTGACCATGTCATGAGTGATGTAATATGTGACGTCATCAGCAGTGCATTGCGGGGCGCGAGTTATAGTTACCTGAACTAACTATAACGGGGGAATTTCACGGGTTTTGTACGAGTGCAATGTCCAACTAACTATAACTGTCCCTAAAACCTTATGGTTTTTCAGTGAATTTCTAAGGTTTTTAAATGCAAATTTCTAACTATAACGTGCCTGAAACCTATGGTTTTTTCAGTGAATATATATATATATATATATATATATATCAGGTAGTTATAGTTTGGACCATGTTTCCATAGGAAAAGCGTTTTTTGACTTGCCTATATCTTTGGTGCTGTTTGACGAATCTTCACAACATTTTCCCAAAAAAAGTGTGCCGGTGATTCTTGTTGTGCATGGAAAGTTTCAGGATGATCTGTCAAGCAGGGGCGGAGGAAAGGGGGGTGTGGTAAAAAAGGTTTTTCCCATAGAGATTTTAGACACAACTACAGCCCAAACCGCTGGACGGAATTACACCAAATTTGGCAGAAAGGTAGCTCTTGGTCCAGAAAGAACCCTTTTTGTTATTTGGTGTATATTAAAGTAAATCCAAAATTGTATATATAGGGACACAGAACCTTTGCGACACGGGCAATGATGTTATTGGCTGCTCGGAGCCTGAATAGAAAGTTGCACCTTCTATTTTGTAGAGCGGGACCATGTCCCGGGGATGATGTTTGGTGGCAAATAGTATAGAAGGGGGTCCTGGTAGGAGTTCCCTGACCCCATGGATACAATGTAGGTGTGTGTAAGAGACCATTTATGAGTGATAAAATGTTGGAAACTTGTTTTTTTAAACGTGAGGGAAGGAGCAAGTTAATCGCTGCGCTCAGCGCGGCCCCTCCCCCGAGAACCTTGCTGAAAAAAATGCATAAAAAGAACTCACACACTCACTTATACAGTAATATACACACTCATAGACTCACTCAGAAGGTCATGAACTCATTCACAGACCGACTCACACCCTCTCACAGACCTTCTCAGACATTTGGGCATCCACTCAGAGACCAACTCCGAGACTAAAGCACCCATCACAGACCCACTAAGACACTCACACCCAGATCCACTCAAACACTCACAGACCCACTCAGAGACTCATTGACCCATTCACATACCCACTGACACAGCTACTCATAAACCCACTCAGATACTCGCACACCCACTCAGAGACCCAGTCAGAGACTTGTGTACCCAGTAACAGACCCAGTCAGACACCCAGGCACCCACTCATACTCAGAGACTCGCACACCCACTCATACTCAGAGACTCACGCACCTACTCAGACCCAGTCACACTCATGCAGACACTCACAGACCCACTCAGACTCACTCACCCACTGACTAACCCACTCAGAGACTCACAGACCCAGTCACAGACCCACTCAGACTCATGCACCCACTCAGAGACTCACGCACCCAATCACAGGCCCACTCAGGATTTCACATACCCTCTCAGAGACCCAGTAACAGACCCATGCACCCAGTAACAGACCCATTCAGTCACTCATGCACCCACTCACAGACACTCATGCACCACTCAGGCCCAGTCACAAAGCCACTCATAGATCCACTCAGACATTTGCACACCCACTCAGAGACTCATGCACCAACCCACATACCCACTCAGACATTCACATACCCAGTGAGAGATGCATACACCCAGTAACAGAGCCACTCAGAGATTCATGCAACTACTGACAGACCCACTCAGAGACTCACACACCCACTCACAGACCCTCTCAGCCACTCATGCACCCACTCACAGACCCTCTCAGCCACTCATGCACCCACTCACAGACACACTCTCACACCCACTCAGAGACTCGCTCAACCACTCAGAGACTCGCTCAACCACTCAGAGACTCGCTCAACCACTCAGAGACCCACTAATGACTCAGGGACCCACTCACAGACCCATTCACACACCCATTCACAGACCCATTCAGACACGCACACACCCACTCAGAGACCCAGTCAGTGACTTAGGCACCCCGTAACAGACCCACTCGGAGATTAATGCACCCATTCACAGACACACTCACAGACCCATGCACCCCCTCACAGACCCATGCACCCCCTCACAGACCCATGCACCCACTCACAGACCCATGCACCCACTCACAGACCCATGCACCCACTCACAGACCCATGCACAGACCCATGCACCCACTCACAGACCCATGCACCCACTCACAGACCCATGCACCCACTCACAGATCCATGCACCCACTCACAGACCCATTCAGACCCTCATGCACCCACTCACAGACCCATTCAAACACTCATGCACCCACTCACAGACCCATGCACCCACTCACAGACCCAGGCACCCACTCACAGACCCAGGCACCCACTCACAGACCCAGGCACCCACTCACAGACCCATTCAGACACTCATGCACCCACTCACATACCCATTCAGACATTCATGCGCCCACTCACAGACCCATTCAGATACTCATGTGCCCACTCATACACCCATTCAGACAATCATGTGCAACCACTCACAGACCAACTCAGACACTCATGCAACCACTCACAGACCGACTCAGACACTCATGCAACCACTCACAGACCAACTCAGACACTCGCACACATCCACTCACAGACCTAGTCAGAGACCGATGCACCCTGTAAGAGATCCATTCAGATACTCCTGCTCCCACTTGCAGACTCAGAGACTCATGTACCCACTCACAGACCCATGCACCCACTCACAGACCCATGCACCCACTCACAGACCGATGCACCCACTCACAGACCCAGGCACCCACTCACAGACCCAGGCACCCACTCACAGACCCAGGCACCCACTCACAGACCCATTCAGACACTCATGCACCTACTCATAGACCCAGTCAGACACTCATGCACTCACTCAGAGATTCACGTACCCACTCAGAGAGACACGCACCCATTCACAGACCCATTCAGACACTCATGTACTAACTCACTCACCCACTCAGACACTGATGCACCCAGTCAGATACCCACTCATGCACCCACTCAGAGATTCACATACCCACTCAGAGACCCAGTGAGAGACTCATGTACTCATTCATAAACCCACTCAGAGATTCATGCACCAATTCACAGGCCCACCTAGATAGCCACTCACAGACCCACTCAGACATTTGTGCTCTCACTCACACCCATTCAGAGACTCATGCACCAACTCACACACCCACTCACAGACACTCTCACAACCACTCAGACTCATGGACCCACTTAGAGACCCATTCACACACACACACACACACTCACAGACCCACTCAGAGACTCGCTCATCCACTCAGAGACTCGCTCATTCACTCAGAGACTCGCTCAACCACTCAGAGACTCACTAATGACTCAGGGACCCACTCACAGTCCCATTCACATACCCATTCACAGACCCATTCAGACACGCACACACCCACTTAGAGACCGAGTCAGAGACTCAGGCACCCGTAACAGACCCACGCGGAGATTAATGCACCCATTCACAGACACACTCACAGACCCATGCACCCCCTCACAGAACCATGCACCCCCTCACAGAACCATGCACCCACTCAGAACCATGCACCCACTCACAGACCCAGGCACCCACTCACAGACCCAGGCACCCACTCACAGACCCAGGCACCCACTCACAGACCCAGGCACCCACTCACAGACCCAGGCACCCACTCACAGACCCAGGCACCCACTCACAGACCCAGGCACCCACTCACAGACCCAGGCACCCACTCACAGACCCAGGCACCCACTCACAGACCCATGCACCCACTCACAGACCCATGCACCCACTCACAGACCCATTCAGACACTCATGCACCCACTCACAGACCCATTCAGACACTCGTGCACCCACTCACAGACCAATTAAGACACTTGTGCACCCACTCACAGACCCATTCCGACATGCACACACCCAGTCAGAGACCCAGTCAGAGACTCAAGCACCACGTAACAGACCCACTCGGAGATTCATGCACCCATTCACAAACCCACTGACAGACCCATGCACTCACTCACAGACCCATGCATCCACTCACAGACCCATGCATCCACTCACAGACCCATGCATCCACTCACAGACCCATGCACCCACTCACAGACCCATGCACCCACTCACAGACCCATGCACCCACTCACAGACCCATGCACCCACTCACAGACCCATGCACCCACTCACAGACCCATGCACCCACTCACAGACCCATGCACCCACTCACAGACCCATGCACCCACTCACAGACCCATGCACCCACTCACAGACCCATTCAGACACTCATGCACCCACACACAGACCCATTCAGACCCTCATGCACCCACACACAGACCCATTCAGACACTCATGCACCCACACACAGACCCATTCACACTCATGCACCCATTCAGACACTCATGCAACCACTCCCACACCTATTCAGACACTCATGCAACCACTCCCACACCTATTCAGACACATGCAACCTCTCCCACACCTATTCAGACACATGCAACCACTCAGACTGACTCAGACACTCATGCAACCACTCAGACTGACTCAGACACTCATGCAACCACTCACAGACCGACTCAGACACTCATGCAACCACTCACAGACCGACTCAGACACTCATGCAACCCCTCACAGACCGACACAGACACTCATGCAACCACTCACAGACCGACTCAGACACTCGCACACACCCACTCACAGACCTAGTCAGAGACCGATGCACCCTGTAAGAGATCCATTCAGATACTCCTGCTCCCACTTGCAGACTCAGAGACTCATGTACCCACTCACAGACCCATTCAGACACTCATGCACCTACTCATAGACCCAGTCCGACTCTCATGCAGCTATTCACAGACCCACTCAGAGACTCACAGACCCATTCACAGACCCACTCAGACACTCACTTACTAACTTACTCACCCACTCAGACACTGAGGCACCCAGTCAGACACCGACTCACACTCATGCACCCATTCAGCGATTCATGTACCCACTCAGAGACCCAGTGAGAGACTCATGTACTCATTGACAGACCCACTCAGAGATTCATTCACCAATTCACAGGCCCACTTAGCCACTCACAGACCCACTCAGACATTTGTGCTCCCACTCAGACCCATTCAGAGACTCATGCACCAACTCACACACCCACCCACAGACCCACCCACAGACCCTCTCAGCCACTCATGCACCCACTCACACACACACACTCACAGACCCACTCAGAGACTCGCTCATCCACTCAGCGACTCGCTCATCCACTCAGCGACTCGCTCATCCACTCAGCAACTCGCTCATCCACTCAGCGACTCGCTCATCCACTCAGCGACTCGCTCATCCACTCAGCGACTCGCTCATCCACTCAGCGACTCGCTCATCCACTCAGCGACTCGCTCAACCACTCAGCGACTCGCTCAACCACTCAGCGACTCGCTCAACCACTCAGCGACTCGCTCAACCACTCAGTGACTCGCTCAACCACTCAGCGACTCGCTCAACCACTCAGCGACTCGCTCAACCACTCAGCGACTCGCTCAACCACTCAGAGACTCGCGCAACCACTCAGAGACTCGCGCAGAGACTCGCTCAACCCCTCAGAGACTCGCTCACCCACTCAGAGACCCACTAATGACTCGGGGACCCACTCACAGACTCATTCACACACCCATTCACAGACCCATTCAGACATGCACACACCCACTTAGAGACCCAGTCAGAGACTCAGGCACCAGTAACAGACCCACTCGGAGATTCATGAACCCATTCACAGACACACTCACAGACCCTTGCACCCCCTCACAGACCCTTGCACCCCCTCACAGACCCTTGCACCCCCTCACAGACCCTTGCACCCCCTCACAGACCCTTGCACCCCCTCACAGATGCACCCCCTCACAGACCCTTGCACCCCCTCACAGACCCTTGCACCCCCTCACAGACCCTTGCACCCCCTCACAGACCCATGCACCCCCTCACAGACCCATGCACCCCCTCACAGACCCATGCACCCCCTCACAGACCCATGCACCCCCTCACAGACCCATGCACCCCCTCACAGACCCATGCACCCCCTCACAGACCCATGCACCCCCTCACAGACCCATGCACCCCCTCACAGACCCATGCACCCACTCACAGACCCATGCACCCACTCACAGACCAACTCAGACACTCACAGACCAACTCAGACACTCACAGACCAACTCAGACACTCACAGACCAACTCAGACACTCACATACCAACTCAGACACTCATGCACCCACTCACAGACCAACTCAGACACTCATGCACCCACTCACAGACCAACTCAGACACTCATGCACCCACTCACAGACCAACTCAGACACTCATGCACCCACTCACAGACCAACTCAGACACTCATGCACCCACTCACAGACCAACTCAGACACTCATGCACCCACTCACAGACCAACTCAGACACTCATGCACCCACTCACAGACCAACTCAGACACTCGCACACATCCACTCACAGACCTAGTCAGAGACTGATGCACCCTGTAAGAGATCCATTCAGATACTCCTGCTCCCACTCGCAGACTCAGAGACTCATGTACCCACTCACAGACCCATTCAGACACTCATGCACCTACTCATAGACCCAGTCAGACACTCATGCACTCACTCAGAGATTCACGTACCCACTCAGAGACCCACTCAGAGACTCACGCACCCATTCACAGAGACACGCACCCATTCACAGACCCATTCAGACACTCATGTACTAACTCACTCACCCACTCAGACACTGATGCACCCAGTCAGATACCCACTCATTCACCCACTCAGAGATTCACATACCCACTCAGAGACCCAGTGAGAGACTCAGTGAGAGACTCATGTACTCATTCATAAACCCACTCAGAGATTCATGCACCAATTCACAGGCCCACCTAGATAGCCACTCACAGACCCACTCAGACATTTGTGCTCCCACTCAGACCCATTCAGAGACTCATGCACCAACTCACACACCCACTCACAGACACTCTCACAACCACTCAGACTCATGGACCCACTTAGAGACCCATTCACACACACACACACTCACAGACCCACTCAGAGACTCGCTCAACCACTCAGAGACTCGCGCAACCACTCAGAGACCCACTAATGACTCAGGGACCCACTCACAGTCCCATTCACATACCCATTCACAGACCCATTCAGACACGCACACACCCACTTAGAGACCGGGTCAGAGACTCAGGCACCCGTAACAGACCCACGCGGAGATTAATGCACCCATTCACAGACACACTCACAGACCCATGCACCCCCTCACAGAACCATGCACCCCTCACAGAACCATGCACCCACTCACAGAACCATGCACCCCTCACAGAACCATGCACCCACTCACAGAACCATGCACCCACTCACAGACCCAGGCACCCACTCACAGACCCAGGCACCCACTCACAGACCCAGGCACCCACTCACAGACCCAGGCACCCACTCACAGACCCAGGCACCCACTCACAGACCCAGGCAGACATTCATGCGCCCACTCACAGACCCAGGCACCCACTCACAGACCCAGGCACCCACTCACAGACCCAGGCACCCACTCACAGACCCAGGCACCCACTCACAGACCCAGGCACCCACTCACAGACCCAGGCACCCACTCACAGACCCAGGCACCCGCTCACAGACCCAGGCACCCGCTCACAGACCCATGCACCCGCTCACAGACCCAGGCACCCACTCAGACCCATTCAGACACTCGTGCACCCACTCACAGACCCATTCAGACACTCGTGCACCCACTCACAGACCAATTAAGACACTTGTGCACCCACTCACAGACCCATTCAGACATGCACACACCCACTCAGAGACCCAGTCAGAGACTCAAGCACCACGTAACAGACCCACTCGGAGATTCACGCACCCATTCACAAACACACTGACAGACCCATGCATCCACTCACAGACCCATGCATCCACTCACAGACCCATGCATCCACTCACAGACCCATGCATCCACTCACAGACCCATGCATCCACTCACAGACCCATGCACCCACTCACAGACCCATGCACCCACTCACAGACCCATGCACCCACTCACAGACCCATGCACCCACTCACAGACCCATGCACCCACTCACAGACCCATGCACCCACTCACAGACCCATTCAGACACTCATGCACCCACACACAGACCCATTCAGACACTCATGCACCCACACACAGACCCATTCAGACACTCATGCACCCACGCACAGACCCATTCAGACACTCATGCACCCACTCACAGACCCATTCACACTCATGCACCCATTCAGACACTCATGCAACCACTCCCACACCTATTCAGACACATGCAACCACTCAGACTGACTCAGACACTCATGCAACCACTCACAGACCGACTCAGACACTCATGCAACCACTCACAGACCGACTCAGACACTCATGCAACCACTCACAGACCGACTCACACTCGCACACACCCACTCACAGACCTAGTCAGAGACTGATGCACCCTGTAACAGATCCATTCAGATACTCCTGCTCCCACTCGCAGACTCAGAGACTCATGTACCCACTCGCAGACCCATTCAGACACTCATGCACCTACTCATAGACCCAGTCCGACTCTCATGCAGCTATTCACAGACCCACTCAGAGACTCACACACCCATTCACAGACCCACTCAGACACTCACGTACTAACTCACTCACCCACTCAAACACTGAGGCACCCAGTCAGACACCGACTCACACTCATGCACCCATTCAGCGATTCATGTACCCACTCAGAGACCCAGTGAGAGACTCGTGTACTCATTGACAGACCCACTCAGAGATTCATTCACCAATTCACAGGCCCACTTAGCCACTCACAGACCCACTCAGACATTTGTGCTCCCACTCAGACCCATTCAGAGACTCATGCACCAACTCACACACCCACTCACAGACCCTTTCAGCCACTCATGCACCCACTCACACACACACACTCACAGACCCACTCAGTGACTCGCTCATCCACTCAGTGACTCGCTCATCCACTCAGCGACTCGCTCATCCACTCAGCGACTCGCTCATCCACTCAGCGACTCGCTCATCCACTCAGCGACTCGCTCATCCACTCAGCGACTCGCTCATCCACTCAGCGACTCGCTCATCCACTCAGCGACTCGCTCATCCACTCAGCGACTCGCTCATCCACTCAGCGACTCGCTCAACCACTCAGCGACTCGCTCAACCACTCAGCGACTCGCGCAACCACTCAGCGACTCGCGCAACCACTCAGCGACTCGCGCAACCACTCAGCGACTCGCGCAGAGACTCGCTCACCCACTCAGAGACCCACTAATGACTCGGCGACCCACTCACAGACTCATTCACACACCCATTCACAGACCCATTCAGACATGCACACACCCACTTAGAGACCCAGTCAGAGACTCAGGCACCAGTAACAGACCCACTCGGAGATTCATGAACCCATTCACAGACACACTCACAGACCCTTGCACCCCCGCACAGACCCTTGCACCCCCTCACAGACCCTTGCACCCCCTCACAGACCCTTGCACCCCCTCACAGACCCTTGCACCCCCTCACAGACCCATGCACCCCCTCACAGACCCATGCACCCCCTCACAGACCCATGCACCCCTCACAGACCCATGCACCCCCTCACAGACCCATTCAGACACTCATGCACCCACTCACAGACCCATTCAAACACTCATACGCCCACTCACAGCCCCATTCAGACTCACACACACCCACTCACACACCCATTCAGACACCCATGCACCCACTCACACACCCATTCAGACACCCATGCAACCACTCACACACCCATTCAGACACCCATGCAACCACTCACAGACCGACTCAGACACTCGCACACACTCACTCACAGACCTAGTCATAGACTGATGCACCCCGTAACAGATCCATTACGATATTCCTGCACCCACTCGCAGACTCGGAGACTCATGAACCCACTCACAGACCCATTCAGACACTCACAGACCCATTCAGACACTCACAGACCCATTCAGACACTCACAGACCCATTCAGACACTCACAGACCCATTCAGACACTCATGCACCTACTCATAGACCCAGTCACACTCATGCAGCTATTCACAGGCTCACTGAGAGACTCACGCACCCATTCACAGACCCACTCAGAGACTCACGCACCCATTCACAGACCCACTCAGAGACATGCACCCATTTACAGACCCACTCAGACACTCGCGTACTAACTCACTCAGACACTCGCGTACTAACTCACTCACCCACTCAGACACTGAGGCACCCAGTCAGACACCCACTCAGAAATTCACGTACCCACTCAGAGACCCAGTGAGAGACTCATGTACTCATTCACAGACCCACTCAGAGATTCATGCACCAACTCACGGGCCCACTTAGATAGCCACTCACAGACCCACTCAGACATTTGTGCACCCACTCAGGCCCATTCAGAGACTCATGCACCAACTCACAGACCCACTCAGACATTTACACACCCACTCAGAGACCCAGTGAGAGACTCATTCACCCAGTAACAGACCCATGCACCCACTCACAGACCCAAGCACCCACTCATGTACCCAGGCACCCACTCACGTACCCAGGCACCCACTCACGTACCCAGGCACCCACTCACGTACCCAGGCACCCACTCACAGACCCAGGCACCCACTCACAGACCCAGGCCAGACCCAGGCACCCACTCACAGACCCAGGCACCCACTCACAGACCCAGGCACCCACTCACAGACCCAGGCACCCACTCACAGACCCAGGCACCCACTCACAGACCCAGGCACCCACTCACAGACCCAGGCACCCACTCACAGACCCAGGCACCCACTCACAGACCCAGGCACCCACTCACAGACCCATGCACCCACTCACAGACCCATGCACCCACTCACAGACCCATGCACCCACTCACAGACCCATGCACCCACTCACAGACCCATGCACCCACTCACAGACCCATGCACCCACTCACAGACCCATTCAGACACTCACTGACCCATTCAGACACTCATGCACCCACTCACTGACCCATTCAGACACTCATGCAACCACTCACTGACCCATTCAGACACTCATGCAACCACTCACTGACCCATTCAGACACTCATGCAACCACTCACTGACCCATTCAGACACTCATGCAACCACTCACAGACCGACTCAGAGACTGATGCACCCTGTAACAGATCCATTCAGATACTCATGCACCCACTCGCAGACTCGGAGACTCATGCACTAACTCACAGACCCACTCAGACATTTACACACACACACACAGACCCAATGAGAGACTCATGCACACACACAGACCCAGTGAGAGACTCATGCACCCAGTAACAGACCCAGTCGGAGACTCATGCACCCATTCACAGACCCATGCACCCAGTCACAGACCCATTCAGTACCCGCTCACTGACTGAGTTAGACACTCGTGCTGTCACTCACAGACCCACTCAAAGACTTGCACACCTACTCAGAGACCCAGTGAGAGACGTATACACCCAGTAACAAACCCACGCGGAGACTTATGCTCCCAGACACACTGAGTCACTCATGCACCAAGTGACAGATCCACTCAGAGACTTATGCACCCACTGGCAGACCCACTCAGTCATGCATTCACTCACACACCCACTCATAAAGTGACGTATGTACCCTCCGACCCACTGAGAGACTTATGCGCCCACTTGAACACACATTTAGACACTCGCAAAACTACTTAGAGAGATTGTCACATATATAGAGTCAAAATGAGTTATAAAAAGTAAACGTGTTCTTGTTCATTAAATTTGTGCTTTTGCTTTACCAATCCATGACAGAGTCACAACTCTGAAAAGTATTGCTTTAAAAATGATGTAATATGAATATTATTTACTGTTGGATATTTGGGTAACTGTTAGAAGATCCTTTGTGTTGATTTTGTATAAATGATTACTACACATAAAGTAGGATGCAGGCTTTCAAGTTGTTGAGGAATATCCTGTTGCCGCTGTCAGAGAAATGTACTCCGTCACTTCTATATATATGCTCCATGTCGAAGTTCAAGTTGTAGTTGTACATGGAGCCCATGTTGTGATCTCTAAGGAGTGCAGAAACAGTTTTAGTAACATGTTTTCTGGCTTTGTTTATTTGTGGGCAGACTTTGTCTGACCATTTCCATTTCTGCCTTTGAGAAATGTTAGAGTACACCAAGGCAGTGCGTGGGAAAAGTGCCATTAATTGGCCAGAGGTCTCCTTCTGTGCGATTTACCAATCCAACCCCAATAAGCATGCCTATGTTATTGACACCACAGTGCATAATTAAGATGGCTGGATGTTGGCAATCTGCGATGCTCTGAACCAAAGGCAGCAATTGCTACCACTTTAACCGTCTCTGGCCAGTCAAAGTAATGTCCACATTAGGCAAAAGACAAAGCTGTGACCCTCAATCCATACTCTACCCATATTGTAGGAAGGAGCAGTAGCACACAGGAGAAGGCTGTAGCTGAATTTTGCAGTTGTAGAATGAAAGGCAGTTAAAATGGAGGAGTGGACGTGGTTTAAGAAAAGTATGTTTTTGATTGGATAGTGTAAATAATTTGATAGGTAAAAATAGGTAGTGATTTAATAGGTAAAGTACGTCGATCTGTGATTGGCTGTGCTTATATCCAAGACCTGTTAAACTATTGTGGATATGTTTTTATTTTCGAACGGTCAACCGCACCTGCTACAGTTTAATTTGAAGCTGGTATGCTCCTCCTAAACAGTTGCATACTCCAATACTCACTAACACACCCAGTAAGCAATCCATGCATCCCTTTAGATACACATTTAGGTAGCTATAGAGACATTAAAGAGGTAGTCAAATAGCAACATACTTCTTTAAATATCCAAAGACACACCTAAATAGCTACTGAGACACTCATTCAGATATCTACTGAGTCACTAACAAGTCAACTATATTGACAACTGCTGCTTCAAACATGTCTCAGGTCTGCTTCTACAGAACCTGTGTGTGCAGCTTCAGCAGTAGAACAAATTGACTTTAAAGCGTGCTTCACAAGCCTTAAACTCTTCTTCTAATTCATATTACTCACCCCTAAGGTAGACAGTAGATAGGCCATAGACAGTGAGCTATGTGCTCAAAACCTAACACATACTTTCAAATTTGAGTCACTGTCAACTGCACTTACAGACCTCTATGCCCAGTTATGCATCCAGTCTGACAGTCACATTGCAACTCACATACCTATTTCCAAAATAATGGAGCCACTAATACAGCCATCCACACACTCACAATAGCACCTAACCATTAACTTAGATATAGAGATACATTGTATGTATATAGGCCGACTGGAGGCAGTTCTGCACACACAGTTATATGTTTAAAATGTGCTATTTATTAGTATAATATGGAAACCTAAATGGCTTTATTTGTTTATTTTCTCCAAATATCTACTTCTACTTACCAATAAAGACTTAAAATGCCAAAGAAAACCGAGTGAAGAAAGATACAGAAGAAAGCATACTATGCTCTTACACCACATAAAGAAAAGGAGCAAAATATTGAGATAGGGGTAAAAGAGAAAAGAGCTACTGGCAAGAAACTAAGAAGTTTCTTAAAGCAGTATAGGGAAGGCTACAAATTGAGCAAAACCAAGTGAATACGACGTGAGGTTTTAATTTAGCTAAGACTGAACAAAAAAGAAGTGACATTAACAGAAAATAAAATCATCTGAGAAAAGAAATACTTTAACAAGAAGACAAAGTCAGTTTAAGGAAATAAGAGTGAGAATGTTTCGCAGTAGGGTAGTTCAGAAATTTCAGCAATTTATGAAACTGTATAAAAGGAGAGGCACTAAAACAAAAGGAGTGTGTTGAGGCTGTAGTTGATAAGGCATTTGCCCTGAGAAAACTATTCCTTTTAAAACTGAGCAGAATGAAAACACTGGATAAAACAGTGTTGTCTATGAGGAGAAAAAGCCAGAAAAAAATATTTGTCAATAAAACAAACTTTTGTAAATTATTCAGTGGTAAATGGAAGCATCCTTCCAGTACTGAGCCTTTCTTTAATGAAGGAAGAAAGCTATTTAAAAAAAGAACACATTAGTGCATGCAGTTGAAACTACTGGGCAATGTTATGAGGTAAAGGATAGTACTTCAACGGCAAAAGAGAAGGTGGTTGATAGAAATGTTGAGGAAATGATAGCCTCTGTATACAAATGGAACTGTAGTAGTATTTGCATTGTTCGACAACAATCTATTGATACATTGAGGAGTTTCCTACAAATTTAGATCCATGTAAAGTAAGAAAAATACAGATTTACAGCGACATTCACTAACATCAAAGAAAGCATGCCAAAGCACCTTTTATCACTTCAGAATGTTAGCTGTTCACCACTCTATAAAGCGAAAGTTCGTTAGGAGGCTTTACTATGTAAAAACTCCTGCCCTATGTTTAGGAGAAATGAATACTGTTCTTCTGCATGGTACAGCGGCACGGAGAGGATGTGGCACAGCGTCCAAAGTTGCCTACCCTGGAGCTGGGGATCCAGGTTCGCGTCTCGGCGTCGGCTCAACATCCTGTGATTCTGGGCAAATCACTTAATCTCCCTGTGCCCATTGACAGAGCCTGGATACCCTCATGAGTGATAAGCTGCGCTATATAAATCTACTAGATAATTAATTACAGTAGCAGACGTAGAAAAGGTTTGTGATGATGTCCAGTTTTGTTTCTTTGGTCCTGAAGAGGAGTGTTAGGAAAATTATGACTTTGTATCTGCAGGTGTAGCAGAACAGAAGACAGTTATTACTTTTGATAACTTTCAAGAAGAGATTAGGAAGTTTAACACAGTTTGTTCAGAGTAACCGAACTCTGTATATGTTGTTGATGCGCTCACTACAAAAGTCAAACTCATTATGGTACTGTGTCTATAAAAACAGAAGAAGAGAACAGAGCTGCAAGAATTTGCAGCTTATTAATTTGTGGAGGAACGCTTTGACTATTCCACACGACAAAATATATGGAAGTGCTGTTACAAGAAGTTGGAGGATAATAAAATGCCAGATAGATCAGTCCACAACAAGTTAGAATTAGTTCCACTCCCACAAGAACTTCAAGATTTAAATGTTTATGATTCAATTCTAATACAGTGTATACATCCATTCCAAGGTATAGTTCGTATGGAGCCCAAGACAGGGAATTTACTTCCAACTGATCTCCAGAAAGGTCTTAAAGGTAGAGTTGTGTAGTTACCATTAGATTTCAAGCAGAATATTGGAACAATAGGGATGCAGAGAGATTTGGAAGAACCACTTATTATTCTAGTCAATGGTCTCCCTACCAAGAGTAAAAAAAAAAATGGCCAGAGTTAGTGGATGTTAGTAAAGTAAAAAAAAAAGCAACATTGTAACTGGTACAAAATAATACTTATTGCAGAAATATAGACATTCTTCAAGATATAACGACATGCGGAGGATGACACATCATCATCTAGAGGTCAAAATGAAAACGTGGATCGATCCAGAACAGAAGAAATTTATGAAAACTACAGTATTCATCCTCTGCATTCTAAAGAGAATATTGGTGATGCTATAGATCTCTTTCAAATGAAAAAAGCACAAGGAGCTCCCTTGAGTGTGTAGGAGAAAAGTTTAGAAGCTCGCTGCTTTCTGCATCTCTTTCCTACTGGAGTAGGTGGTAGATATGATGACCGACCTTTACAAATGCCAGCAGCCGAGTTCAGATCAACTAGACTATATTTAGAAGATCCTAGATTTTGCCTGTGCTTGCCTATATGTTTCAACTACTATTTGAAAGTGGCTTGCCAGGGCTATCTTATGCAGTAAATCACATTTTCAAAACAGGAGTAAATCTGCAAAGATTTTAAGCAAGGGAATTTGTTGAGAAAGTTCAAGGAGAAGATGAAAACCTGAAATACAACTTGATTAATCTAATGGCGTGTCAATGTGGTACCAATGAGTGTGGGTATCATCGTCATGGTGAGCTAAAATGTATGTTGAGAAACCTAGGAGCACCTACTTGTTTTCTAACACTCAGTTGTACTGAGTATGCGTGGGATGACCTGCTTGTATTCCTGTGAAAAGCAAACATAAAAGATATCAGTCTGAAGATAGCAGGAGAACTTTGCTCATTGGACCCTGCAAATGTTTGCAGATATTTCAACCACATATTTCAAGGCATGATGTCTTTCATCTGCAACAAAAGTAATCCCCCACTTGGTGAAGTGACTGATTTATTTTGGCCTAAAGAGTACCAAGCTAGATTTGCTCCACATATTCACATGCTGTTCTGGGTAAAAGATGCCCCAAAATCTGGAACATACACTGATGAGTCAGTCCTGTCTTTCATACAACAGTATGTGACATGCTCCATCCCAAAAGACGGTTCTAACAAGGGCTTGAGACAACAAGTTCTACGGTTCATAGATTTGGGCAGTACTGTTGTCGAAAATTCAGATGCAAAGGAAAATTTTACGCAAGATGCCGTTTTGGATTCCCATGACCTGTCATCTCAGAAGGAAGAGTCAACAGCTTTTTGTCTGCAGTCAGACATACACTGACATGGAAATCACCCTTAAAATACATGCAACCTCAGCAGAACAAATGCTTCCAAGTATATCAATAACTACAACCCTGTGATTCTGAAGGTGTGGAATGCTGATATGGATGTACAATTTGTTGCAGACAACTCCATTGCTGTTGCTTGCTATGTGACTTTCTATATAACAAAATCAGAAAAGAAAGAGATGTGGGAGGAGATTTCTGCAGAAAAGAGTCTCACCAAGAAATTGTATAGTTTTAGTTTGAAAATGCTTTCCACAAAGAAATAGGATCCTATGAATGCTCAGACAGGTTGAGCTCCGCTATTTTGTTATCCAAGTCAAGAGGAATTGTGTAGCTAAGCCTATGTCTTGCAAGCGGTCGAAATAGAGTATTAAAGTCTTTTCCAGAAATACAGTATATTGCAGAATTTGATCCCTAAAGTAGAGAAATGAAAACTAACATGCTGGATACATACTACCCAAGAAGGAGTCCTCATCTTTAAAACGTGTCTCTATGAAGTACTATACATATAGAAGTAATCTAACAAAAAATATAGAAGCAGGAAGATTTGCAGTACTTGGATGTGATAGTTGTTTGGTGAGACACAACAAAGGGAGTTTAATTAACCACAGAAAGCTTAGTTGCCAAACTCCAGAAAGAAAAGAGTTTTTCTACTTGGCACTTTTGCAATTCTACAAGCCATGACCTGGTGAATCAGATTTACATGTACACTATGACTGTTACAAAGACACTTTCAACTCTGTGAAAGACAGTATTGAGTGTTCAGTCTTTCCAACCTACTTGCAAATGTTGAAAGATGATATTGAACAGGAAGAAGCCTTCGCTGCTCAGATAGCCAAAGAGAGTTCACAAAGCAGCCAAAGTTCTGCACTAGTGAGTCAAGATCCTCTTGGAGAACCAATTTTTCAAAATGAAGGAGCTATAGCTATGAATGAGGCCGAGACTGCTATGCAGCAAGCATGAGCGGAAACACTTAGTAGAACAACTGAATGATAAACAAAAATAAAATACATTTACAATGAAGTTAAAGATAAAAAATAGAGCATGAATTTCTCCATGACAGGAAACAGTGTGATTATTATTCGTACAAGCCTATTTTTACTATAAATCAGTGGTCAAGCTGACACTGGAAAAAGCTTCCTAATTAAAGTTCTCACTGGTTATCTACAGAAGACTACAGAATCAAATTTGTCATGTGTAGTAACAGCACCAACAGGATTAGCTGCACATAACATTACAGGTATTACTTTACATCACCTATTAATGCTACATGTTGAACAATAAACTGGAATACCAGAAATTATTTGGTGAAACTTGCACTGAGGTGTCAATAGTATTGAAGAAACTGAAGCTTTTAATCATTAATGAGGTCAGCATGGTATCCAACTTAACACTTAACGCTTGCTTTCATACACTTAAAAGTGCGGCCGATTTTAAAAACAAACTACAATGTGCTCTTTGGAGGAAAGCATATGATTATATTTGGTGACCTACTGCAACTCACCCCTGTAAAAGGACAACCTATTTTCAAAACACGTGTATAAGAAACAAGAAATTCTCTGGGGTATATTGGCAATGTAAATATTTGGTTATTCTTTGAAATACAAGGAACTACTAAAAAATATGCGTCAAGCATCTGATGTGGACTATGCAGATATACTGAAGGACATTAGAATAGGAGTTCGGACAAAAGAGGGGAGACGTGCTTTGGAAATTCGCCTTATCAAGAAAGTATTTTGATCTAATATTACAGCAGCTAAACAAATGTACAATTTCATTCTAAAACAGAAGTCTATAGTTTGTTTAATGCCAACACTTCAAGAGTCAGGGATGTGGAATACCTATAGCCCGACGCCCAGGACATATTGTTTGGGGTCAAGGCCAACAAGTTTTCATGTGTATTTTGTCCTTGGGACAAGTAGGCCCAACCCCCTGCAGCACAAACCCTTTGGCTGCCAGTTTGCAGTACCACATTATGGATCACTGTCTGCAGTTAATGTCATATTTTTGTCCATATGTTAATGCTGTTCAAACTTGTATTTATGGTTCATTAATTGAAAACCTTTATTATTAGGGTGAGCGCTCTAAGTAAATGGTGTAAACTCTGACTGCACTACTGACAGTGGTTCTAGTATAAAAATGTTTACACACGTTTTCAAAGTTTAGCAATATGAGGCTATGTATAATGCTTCCAGAATGCTCTCTTATTTGATGCAAATATTTGCAGAAGCTTGAAAGCAAGATTGATGATTCTTTGCTTTCAAAATAAAATGTTCATAAAAAAATGAAAGCGGGAAAAAAAACATTTAGCTAAACCACAGTAAAATTTTGGGTACCATTTCTTTGCAGCATCATTTAGTAACGTGTTGATGCATGCTAGTATTTCCCAAAAATATTCATAATGGAAAATCAGTGTAACCATCACGCATTGGTTGCAGAGTGTCTGGAGGCAAGATGGCGCCTGAGTAGCGGCCGCATAGCTCAGCTCCGCCACCAGTTTTGATTTAACGATGAAAACGATTTAACGATTTAACGATGAAAAGGGAATTAAGCACTGCCGACAAGTAACGGCATATATGGATCGAGTTAAGTACCTGCTGATCGTGGTAACCGTTGTCGGAGTAGGCTTCACAGCGGGAGGAAAGACTTTACCGATGGATCGACGGCGCTGGATCTGGCATCTGCAAACGAGACCGTCCTGCGGCGTTCTCCTACGTCAGCCCCAGCTCCAGCGAGGTGTTCTCTATCGGCAATCAACAACCTTCTGTTAATCAGCACCGCCGCTGCAGTAGCCGGGAAGCCGAGGAAGCCGACTGAGGTTTTCGGACACAGATTGAACAAGGCAAGACGCGGCGGTCGAAAGATACATTGTTTCCAGGATCACAGAAACAACCAAGTAAGGATGTCGGGACGAGTTGCAAAAGCTGCCAAAAATAAAAATATGCTTATCACGGTCTCTGCTACAAATCAAGATATTCAATCTATGCCTGAACCTGTAACTGAGAAAAGACCTGAGACACGAGGGGCTAAAATTAAGGAACAAATGGAAGGTCTAAAATTGGCTGGTCTGGCTGAGGGGGCGATCGCACTGCCAAACAGAGCAAAAAGACTCAACTCAAAAGCACTAGAACCCTGAATACACAGCCACTAATTTCTAATATATTTAGTGCAAGAGATGGGGGAACACAATTACATAGGGCTGATACTGAGTGTTTTGAATGATCAACTTGCTAATGAGGATGAAGATATAGAAGATATAGAAGTGTCAGTGCCAGCCCCAGTGCCTTCTTTGAGCGAGAATGACCATAGACCACCTATGAGCAAGGCAGTAACTGAAGCAGCAACTGGATTAGTAATAGATTCGGAATGCTTGGTGAATGAGCTGAAAATACCAACTGTGCCTGGCTACACTTTATCAAAGAATTTGGATAACATGGTAGACCCATCAGGTATACCAGAGGACTCAGAAATTTCTGATACTGGCACCTTTCTATCCAGCGAAGAATTGAGACTTGATGGGGATAGCAGTCTGTGTAGTAACTCGGACTCAGGAACTCGATCAAAAACTATGAGTCAAAAAAAACTGAGGAAAAAATCCAGTAGAAATACAAGGAGGGATCAAGATTGCAACATGGGAGCAACGGGTGGCACGGGTGGCACGGGTGGCACGAGCACGAACAACGAGCACCCTGGAAGCTCAGATAAGAAGAACGAGCCTACTCTCTTTGAAGTGCTCAGCTCAATTAAGAATTTTCATGAGGAAGTTAAACAGGATAATCGTCGATCACGCCTTGCCACGCAAAAACTGCAAGGAACAATAAGAAAAGTAGGCAGAACTTGTGCTGAGATTGTAGATAGATGACTTCAGCTGAAATACGAACTGAAAACCTTGAGAAAGATGTCTCGACCTTAAAGATACAGGGGGACGAACATGAAGGCATTGTTAAGGATCTGATGAACAAGGTCTAAGAGCAAGAAAACAGACTTAGATGAAACAATCTCCGCTTCCTGGGAATCCCAGAGGGAACGGAAGGAGCGGATCCTAGGGCCTTCATGGTTACGCTCCTCAAAGGGGCTTTCCCAGAAATACAATCTTGGGACTGGGACAAAGAGGTACAACGTGCTCACCGGTACCCATTGGCACCATCTAAACGCCCTGCATCGACAACACAATACCCACGTGCCATGCTATTATATTTTGGCAATTTTCTTCTGCGCCAAAAACTTTATGATCTTGCAAGACCTATTAACAAGAGAACATTTATTGGCACCACATTCTTTACAAGGCCCGATTTTGCCCATGCTACCGTTGAACGTAGATGGAGACTGAAACAACTTTTTGCGCCCTCACAACAGCTAGGGGCTACTGTATCCCTTCAAAATCCTGCCAGGTTGAAGGTTGTGTATAAGGGGACCACGCAAAGCTTCACGTCTGAAATTCAGGCACAGGCGTACTTACGAGAAATTACCGATACTGAAGGGGTGAAAAGCAAAACTAAAGTTTGAAAGACTAAATACTAAAGGTCAAGAGGACGGAAGGAAAAAAGAAATTTTTAATTTTTTAAATTTTTTCTGCCCTAATCAGGAAATAGATATATTGCAAGGCAGGCTTATTACCAAACTAAACTAGGTGTGGTGGTGGCAGCGGGGGGGGCACAGGGTCTGATTGCTCAGATGTTTTTCACCCTGGCTCTTCTGGAACCAGGTAGCCTCAAGAATAGGTGGGGGGTGGAGGGTGGAGTCAGAGGGGGGGAATTCGGGTGGGCACAGGGGTTGGCAAATTCTGAGTTAGCTTTTCTTTTGTACTTTTCTCTTTTTTATAGTTTTGAGCTAGTCTTTCTTTTGTGTTTTTCTCATTTTTATGGTTTTGACCAGAGAAGCCTAACAAACATGCAACAATATAATGAGTAAGTTAAGAATAGCTACAATTAATATTTGCGACCTTAATGACTCTAAGAAACGGCGAAATACTGCGGCAGTTCTTCGCCTACTTAAAGCTGACATCATATGTATGCAGGAAACGCATATTGAAAGGGCTCAGACTCACCTAATAGACCAACTGGGATATAAAGTAGTAGGGGCCACGACACAAAACACACGGACACGTGGGGTAGCGATTCTCTCAGCCAATCATATGATAGTTTCCACGCACAGTTGCTGATTATAATGGGAGGTGGGTCATCACAGAATGCTGCAGAAAGAATGGAGATATATTCACTTTAGCCACGATTTATGGAAGTATCTTGGATGACCCGACAATTTTTGACCAACTGAATAATGAGTTGGCCACATGGCCTCTACCCCTGCTTATATGTGGAGATTTTAATATAAACCTACCTGCTAGCAAGAATATCAATACTGACAAGAAATGGATTTATAAGGGTAGGAAACCTAAGGTACTGAGAGCTTTGATGACATTATGTCACGAACAAGCACTCACGGATGTCTGGCATGCACAATACCCCCAAGATCCTGGGTATACATATTATTCCTATCCACATAACAAACTTGTGAGGTTAGACTATATATTTGCATCACATTCTATTCTGCACCTTTGTTCAATAGAAAAAACACCATGTATAATAGCAGATCATAATCCTCTAGTAGTTGAATTCAAAGGGATAGGGTCGGGAAGTAGAAGAATGACTAATTGGAGTTTCGAACGTTCTTTACTTATGAACAACGACTATTGTACATATATGAAACTGTGGATCCCTCAATTCCTTAGAGAGAATTTGGGAAGCACAGGGATAGAAGTAGTGTGGGATGCATTGAAAGCAGCAATACGAGGAGAAACATTTAGATTTTCACTATCTAAGAATAAAGAAAAACGCCAACTATTAAGCGATAAAAAAAAGTGCCTGGCGAGGGCAGAAGAAGAATTGATAACAGTAATACAAGGTGGGGGAGATCCTACAGACTCGCTTGCAAAAATAATGGCAGCCAAATCATCCCTTATGGAGATAATAGCAAAAAAAGCAGCAGAGAGACTAATTGCATGGAGGCTGGAAGCTTATGAATGTAGCGAACAGGTTGGCCACCACTTAGCGATTAAGGCAAGACAGAAAGCTACACGGAATTCAATTGCAGCTATAAATGATACTCCACAAGGTAAAATTACTGACCCAGAAGGGATTCGCAAGGTATTTTATCGATATTATCAGGAATTGTATTGCGAGACTAATCCTGATAACCTGAGAGATATCAAGGTTTATCTTGATCAATTTCCTGCTGCACGATTATCTCAGGATGAACAGATGCAAATGGAAGTGGCCCCTCAATGGATTGATATTTTATTATGCATTAATAGTCTCCCTAGTGGCAAAGCCATTGGCTTAGATAGTATCCCAATTGAATTCTATAAGAAATTCTCGACTGAATTAAAGGGAGGTATGCAGCAGCTATTCGAGCATGTATATAAAGGAGGGTGGCCTCCTGAATCATGGACACAAGCAAAAATAATCGTTTTTCTTAAGAAGAATAAAACAGCTCTAGAACCTGCCTCTTATCGCCCGATTACCTTGATAAATGCTGACAGCAAGATTTATTCCAAGATCTTAGCTGCTCGTCTGTCGGGGGTTATTCATAAAATTGTTTCACCAAGAGAACATGGCTTTATTCCGGGGCGTGGTACTATAGACCACATTAGAAGGGCTATATCACTTTTTGATGCCGCTAACATCACAAAGGATCCTACTGTGTTAATCTTGCTGGATGCGGAAAAGGCCTTTGACAGGGTCTCCTGGCTTTTTTTATGGGAGACCCTGGCAAGGGCCGGAATTGGCCCAAAACTTATACAAGCATTTAAGATGCTTTATTTTCAACCTACAGCGAAGCTTTATATAAATGGGGAATTGACAGATTCATTTAATATAACAAGAGGTACACGGCAAGGATGTCCGAGCTCGCCGCTTCTGTTTGCCTTCTACATAGACCCTTTCTTACAACAACTGGAGGCTAATTCAAACATCAGCCCTATTATTTCTCAAGGCTGGGAAACTAAAATATTGGCCTATGCCGATGATGTAGCTATACTGACTGCTAACCCGGAAACAACTATGAGTGAGATTGAGACAGAGGCGGCGAGATTCGGTCGACATTCCGGATACTCTTAATAGCTCTAAAACACAAATTTTATGTAAAAATATAGATATGGATAATGACATTAGGCAGGTTGATAAGGTCACTTATCTTGGAGTTAATATTACGACAA
The DNA here is from genome assembly GCA_963921515.1 of Calotriton arnoldi. NCBI lineage: Eukaryota > Metazoa > Chordata > Amphibia > Caudata > Salamandridae > Calotriton > Calotriton arnoldi. Next base: position 117,659 of record CAWUFW010007567.1, read on the forward strand.
ATATAGAGGATATTGTTGAAGATAATATTGATCCCTTGATAGCTAAAACTAAAGTTGAGTTAAACAGGTTGCACAATTTACATTTGTCAATTATAGGAAGTTGCAATATAATAAAAATGCTTTTTTCCCCTAAATTTTTATATTATTTAAGAGCAATAACTTTAGAATTTAGTATTAATTGCCTGAAGAAAATCGAAGATCTGTTTTCACGATTTATTTGGGCATATGAAAAGCCAAGAAGAGCTTTTAAGTATTTAACTTTGCCAAAAGAAAGGGGTGGACTTGCGCTTCCAAATATAAGATTATATTATTGGGTTATTACTCTTTTGAGTAATTTAACCCTCATTGGAGAAAAACCAAGAGAAAGAACTCTAGAGGATATACCAACACCGATCAAACTTTTAATGGGTGAAAAAGCATGGGTATGGGCGTGGAGATTCCTGAATGACTGTCATTACAAGAAGGTACGCTTTAAGACACTGGCTGGTGGATTTAAGGTTTTGAAATCAATTCGTAAAATGCTTGGATTAGGCTGGTTAAACTGTTAAACACCAATCGGCAATAATCATAATTTGCCAGAAATTTTTAGACACCCTATAGCTAAAAATTGGCAGGAAAAAGGCCTATCCAAACTGGGGGATTTCTACTCAATAACAGGTATAGTTTTGTTTGAAAATGTGAGGGAAAAGTATGATTTAGACAGGAGGCATTTTTTTAAATACCTTCAAATCCGGGACTTCTTAAGTAAAAAGTGTGGTGGCTCGAGTGGTTTTGGTAATAATTATATTATAGACAATCTGAGAAAGATTGAACCACCACTTATCAGAGCTATTTATAAGTTATTCAATCAACTAATGCCAGATGATTTAGAAGTTCGTGCAAGAAAGTGGAAAGAAGAAATAGGAATCTCGGAAGAATTATTTAATCACTCAATAGAACTAGCGCAAAAGATTTTAATCCCGGCCCAGTACTATAAATCTTGTTTTTCACTTTATTATACCCCAAAGAAAATAGCAAAATGGGGGACAGGGAGAGGGACTTTATGTCCTAGATGTTCATTATATCAGGCGGATTTAAACCATATGTTTGCCACATGTAGTGGTTTAAATAACTTAAAACAAGAGATTTCAACTTTTTTTAGGGAAGTGCTTGGGAATGATATTGTCCTCTCTCCATCTTTGATTGGATTAGGGGAAACCGGGAGAAAAATTGCTGTTTATCGGTATGGCAATACTACGATTATGCCTGGCTTCTGCTTGGCTGGATCCTTCCCCCCCAACCTTTTATCAATGGTTGTCACGCCTGACGGCTAATTACAACTTTGAGAAAGCTATTTATGAGAAAAGAGGAACACAGGCTTGGATGAAAGGGCTAAAAATCTGGGAACCAATGACTAAATGGTTTGAAAGATGGAGGATTTTCATAGAAGATAAGGGATGCTGCACAACTCCTGCATGGTGGGTGGGGGTGGTAGTGGGTGGATAAAAAAATTAATAATTTTGCATGATGATGATCTTTATTTGCAATTTATTGTTCTCTTGTTTTCTTCTCTTTTTTCTCTTACTTCGTCTTTTCTTTTATTATGTAAGTGTTAAATTGGTATGTTATGACGAATATTGATATTGGTATTTATGACATCATGCAATAATAAAAAAAAAAGTAAAAAAGGAAAATCAGTGTAACCAATTCCAATAAGATTATGGGAAATAAAAATAAACGAGCATTGGCAAAGCCAGTAGGTCTGAAATTGGTGGTCAGCTTTTTAGTTTTGTCAATGTGCGACTTGTTTTGGCATGGTTTTTGTAAAACCTTATTGGTGTGGGAGCTGCGGGGCCCTCACCATTTTAACAAACATTGGCAAAAGCAAAAGTTGTTTTTGGTCTCAAAAAGCACACACTGCCACAGTAGTTACTGGCACTGAACAAAACTACTTTGTGTGCCGATATGCTCCTTGTGAAAGAGCAGAATGCTGTCACTCACAGTGAAGCCAGACGATACAGAGAGAGAGACAGAATTTTAATAAACTCAAAATGCCTCGGTCAACGCCAGACCAAATTAGGGGCCCAATTATTAAAGAAAGTCTCAAAAGTGCACACATGGTATATGTCTTTGCATTAAGTGCAGCTATACAGCTTTCGTGAATTCCCAAGAATTTACAGAAGTAGGACAAGAAATAGTACTCCTAGAAAATATTTGTGAACTGCATTTTAGCATGAGCAAATATGCAGTGTAGATTTGCTCATGTGAAACTCTGAGTGTTTGCAAGTTCGCCTTCCCTCCAACTACCTTTTTCCCAACTCTGGAAGAAGGTTTACGTCTGCCATTGTCAGGAGTAAATTGGCAACATTTTTGAGTATGCGAACAGATTAGAGAAGAGTTGTTGAAAACCCTTAAAACATGCAAGTTAGTAGGTTGCACAGACTCTAAACGCCATTGTAACCCTGGAACTACTGCTTACCACTACCTTCGGCCCCAATATGTAGATCTGCGGAAACGTGGCAACATAAGGGGATTGCAAGTATTCAAACACTACTATGGTATGAGCCCTGGCACAATCAGAGAGGCTATATCAGAGCTCTTATATAATGAGATTGCTGCCATAATTTGCCGCCGCACTACATGGCACCAAAGTGACAAGTGGATTTTGTTACAGGACAAGTAGATTTATGAAGCAACCTGCCCCATGGACAAGTAGATGTTTTATTAAATTCCACACCCCTGAAGAGTGCTCCAGCTTTAATGAACAATTAAGTATAACTGGAGAAAGAAGACATTTTGGAAATTTACAGCTATTGATAAAATGGAATATCAGGGAGTCACAATACACAGAAAAACTGCGAACAAAATTGGATGCTTTGGAGAAGTCTGTATCGAAACCTACAGAATCAGAAAAGCATTAACGTATGAGCAAAAACTGCAGTGTAATTTTGCGCCGTAATTTAAATATCTGATAAACACATCTAGCCGCAGATTCCTTACCAGGCCTCAGACTGGATCCGGACGGGAGACTTTTCTTGAGCAGTACCCCTGCGTGCCGATAGGTGGCGTTGGTCAACTACGCGTGACATCGTCAGCGTCTTCTCCATCATCGCGATATCTGCGTCGTCTATGTAGGTGCCACCCCGGCGCTCTGACGTCAGTTCTTTTCTTTCCGCCCCAGCCAGCGCAGATCCATTTGAAGAGAACTACCCCGTCATTTTTTGACAGACATTTTTTCCACTTATTGTCAAAATTCTTTTCATTGGTGGGTAGTGAATCCATCGTGTCCAAAAAGATTTTGGGATTCACACCTTGCGGTGCCTGTCACAGCGCCATGTCGGTCCCCCATCCCCACCTCATGTGTCTTTGTGCCTGGAGTGCGACCACGACCCGAAGTCATGCTCTGACTGCCAGGCCATGGCTCCGAAAGCTTTGAGGGAGTAGTCCCTAAAGCTACTTGCACCCAGCGTCGGGCACCTCGAAGGTCTTCTCTGAGGTCTCACTCCAGTTCCCGGTCTCGGTCGAGAGGAAGGTCCAAGCACCGCTCCGTGAGCTTCAAGTCTTTATCCACCCATTTGAAGTAATCAAAGGGGTCCGATAAGAAGCACCACAAGAAACACAAGAAGTCGAAGCATGCTTCGACTTCACCCGATCTGTCACCAGACGCGTCTGAGGAGTCTAGTCGCTCCAGGCCGCGCTCCCCGGAGCGTGTTCTTGGGTCGTCTCCGCGTTTCCCCCCCTTTTCTGGGAACGGGAGCAACCCCCACCGAATTAAAAGAATTTTATGATGCCATGTGCACCATATTTGGGTGGCCTGCCCCTGCTGGCGTGCCTTTGGGCCCCGCAGGTTCCGCAGAAGACGTTCCATCGGCTCTGGCCCACGGTGCCGGTCGTACCTCCTTCACGACCTTCCCGAGGCAGAGATTCCCAACGTCACTGGCATCCAACGGCCGCGTCAGCCCCATCCTTATCCCCGATGACATGGAGGCCTGCGCCGGCAAAGCCTTCGGACTTTCGTTGCATCCTCAGCCTTATTTGAAGGGAATAGGATTGGTGGAAGATAGGGAGGTTATGCAGGATCCCTTAGAAATCCCGTGTTATCCTGAAGAATTGGACTAGTATGAGGAACTGGGTAATGCCAGTGGCTTGGATACACCTCCAGAGCTTGGCATGCTTTCTCCCCCGAACCTGGCTATGAAGGAGGGAGCTTGTTTTGCTATGGTGGTACGTAGGGCTGCAGAAGTCTTGGACCTGCAATTTCCTATTGTGGCAGTCAAGACCAATGTCTTGACGGAGGTCCTGCAGCCTGGCGTCTCCACCTTGGAACCCTTGCTACCATTTAATGAGGCCTTAACTGATGTTCTCCTGGGCACCTTGTCCAAGCCCAGCATAGGGGCTCCTGTGAATAGAACAATTGCCCACTGCCATCGCCCTGCACCGGGCCTCCCAGCATTCCTCACATCCCACCCAGTCCCCGAGAGCTTGGTAGTACAAGCCTCTACTTCTCGTGGCATGTTCCCTTCCCCGGATAGGGAATTCAAAAGGCTGGATAGCTTCGGCATGAAAATTCTTTCTTCCACGAGCCTAGCAATGCAGTCGGTAAACACTGCATGCCTCTTGGGCTGCTACTCCCATTCATTATCGGAGAAGGTTGCGCATGTGCTACCACAAGTTCCGTAGGAGGCCCAGGCTTTCCTCTCCCAAGCTGTTGCGGACGGGAGAGATGCAGCAAAGTTTGCAATACGCTGTGGCCTTGACATGACAGACTAGCTGGGCAGAGCGATTTTCACCACGGTGGTCATTAGGCACCAGGCCTGGTTGAGAACATCTGGCTTCTCTGGGGATGTCCAAGCCAAACTTATGGACATGCCCTTGGATGGCTCTTGTCTCTTCAGAGACAGGGTGGACACAGCGCTAGAGCGGTTCAAGGACTCATGGGCTATGGCCAAGTCCTTGTGCCTCTCCATATCATCTTGTCCTGCGTCTGCCTATCGCCCCTTTTGTAACTACGTTAGGGGCTTATAGCCATGCCAGCCCTATCCTGGCCAGAGGACCGCACAAGTTCAGCAACCTCCACACGTGTGTGTGTGCCTCACCCCGACCCCGTGGGTCGGGCGACCAGAGGTCAGGTCAGTCCACAAACCCCCCCTTCTCCTCCAAATCCTTCTAGTCCGATCCTTAAAGATCATGGGTGTCCAGTTTGTGGCAGGATATGCATCAACTCCACCGCTGGCAGGGCATCATCTTAGACAGGTGGGTTCTACAGATAATCCGTAGGGGCTGCTCCCTCTCCTTCGAGACTGCCTCTCCCTCCATGCCTCCTACATATGATTGGCTGACGGAGGATCATCTTCCTTTGCTTTGAGAGGAAATCACAACTCTTTTGGCCTAGGGGGCCATAGAGAGAGTCCCTGTGCCAGAAGTAGGCTGTGGTTTCTATTCCTGCTACTTTCTGGTCCCCAAAAAGGACAGAGGCCTTCGTTCTATCCTCGACCTCAGAACCCTCAACTACTTCCTCAGAAAAGAGAAGTTCATGATGCTCACTCTTGCTCAGGTTCTGTCTGCCTTGCACCCGGGAGACTGGATGGTGGCGCTGGACTTGCAGGACCCTTATTTCCATATTCCCGCCCTGCCTGCTGATCACCGCTATCTGCGGTTTACGGAGGGCGACGAGCACTTTCAGTTTACTGTGCTCCTGTTCGGCCACACCAGTGCCCCTCGGGTGTTCACCAAGGTGATGGCGGTGGTCGCAGCTCATCTGCGAGTTTGGGGGTTCTAGTCTTCCCCTATCTCCATGACTGGCTGTTGAAGGCAGGCTCGTCCCAGGTGGTCGTTTCCCACCTCCAGACTACGGCGAACCCCTTGGATTCACTGAGGTTCCCTATCAACGTGCCGAAGTCACACCTGAATCCTTCCCAGACACTCCCTTTCATTGGAGCTGTTATGGACACGGTGCAGTTTCGGGCCTATCCTCTCGAACGGCGAGTCCAGGGTATTCAGGCTATGATACCAATGTTTCAGCCTCTATCCTGGATTTCGGTGAGAATGACTCTAAGGATGATGGGCCTCATGGCCTCCTGCATCCTGCTATTGAATCATGCCAGATATCATATGCGGGCTCTGCAGTGGGACCTGAAGTTCCAGTGGGTGCAGCATTGGGGGAATCTCACACACCTGGTCCAGCTCCCGAAGGGAACTGCAAGAGATCTGCAGTGGTGGTTGACACACCACAAATGGGTCCCAGGCAGACCCCTCTCCCTTCCCCACCCAGATCTCACACTGGTGACAAATGCCTCACTCCTGGGATGGGGCGGCCAACTGGGGGAGTTGGAGAACTGAGGACTCTGGTCCACCCGGATGCCGGGCTCCACATCAACCTGCTGGAGCTTCGTGCGAACCAATTTGCACTGAAAGCCTTCTTACCATCTCTCGAGAGAAGGCTGGTCCACGTGTTCACGGACAACACCACTGCCATGTGGTACTGCAACAAACAAGGCGGGTGGGGTTGTGGACCCTCTGTCCAGAGGCCCTGCGTCTCTGGACTTGGCTGGAACAACAGGGCATATCCCTGGTGGCTTAACACCTGTCCAGTTCCCTAAATACCAGGTCTGACGAGATCAGCCATTGGTGCCCCACGGATCACGAATGGCGCCTCCATCTGGAGGTGGTGCAAGGACTCTTTCAGCGGTGGGGAGAACCTTGGTTGGATCTGTTCGCCCCCGTCAAGAACGCACAATGTCAGCAGTTTTGCTCTTTTCCAAGGATGCTCTCGCTCTGCGACGCTTTTTGTCTCGAGTGGAGCTCAGGTCTCCTTTACACCCATACCACTCCTGTCCCGAGTGCTCAAGAAAATCAGGAGGGACCGGCACAAGTCATTTTTGTGGCTCCGGACTGGGCACGGAGAGTTTGGTAGCCAGAGCTTCTGCACATGAGCATCGATCGTCCGATCAAGCTGCCCCTTCGAAAAGATCTTCTGTCTCGGCTGCAGGGGCGGGTCCTCCACCCGAACCTGTCAGCTCTCTGCCTCCTTGCGTGGAGATTGAGCGGCAACAGTTGACAGCATTCCACCTTTCTCCCGAAGTATGCAAGGTTATTCTAGGAGTCAGGCATTCCTCTATTAAGTCGATTTACACCTGCCGATGGCATAAGTTTTGTAAATAATGTACAGAACGGTCTATCGACCCTTTGTCTGCGTCAATTTCTGACATTCTCCTTTTCATTCTGTCTCTTGCCTAACAGAGCTCTGCTCTGGGCATTCTGAAAGGTTGCCTTTTGGCACTTTCTGCTTTTCTTTGATTGTCAGACCAACAGTCTCTTTTCAAGTCTCCCATTGTACATAGATTTTTGAAGGGGCTTACGCATTTGTTTCCACTTTCACTTTTCATCATGCCCCAGTGGGACCTTAACTTGGTCCTCACTAATCTCATGTGCGCACCATTTGAGCCACTGCACAATTGCCCCCCTCTGGCTGCTCACCATTAAGACAGCATCTTTAGTGGCAATAACTTCTGCCAGAAGGGTGGGCAAGTTGCAGGCATTACCTTCTCAGCCTCCTTACCGGACTGTCTTCCTGGACAAAGTAGTGCTCTGCACTAGGGCTTCTTTATCTACCTAAAGTGGTGGCACCTTTCCACCTAGGGCAGTCTGTCACCTTGCGAACCTTCTGTGCTCCGCCGCATCCTTCTAAGGAAGAAGCACGTCTTCACTGTCTGGCGTCAAAAAGAGTGTTATCGTTCTACCTTAGCCGCACTAAAGAGTTCTGGGTGGACGAACAACTCTTTATGGGTTACGTTGGAGCAAAGAAGGGATGTGCTGTGCAGAAGAGGACCATCTCCCGATGGGTTATCCTCTGCATTAAGATCTGTTACCCTTTGGCAAAGAAACAGCCTCCTAAAGGCCTCAGATCTCATTCTACCAGAACCAAGTCTGCCACCACGGCTCTTCAGCATGGTTTCCCGGTCCTCGACATCTGCCAGGCGGCTTCGTGAACATACCTGCACGCGTTTGCCAAGCATTATTGCTTGGACAATCAGGTCCATAGGGATGGCTTCTTTGGCCATTCGGTCCTACAAGACTTTGTGGTTTAAACTTTTCTTCAGTCCCTCCTCCGGGAATGGTATTGCTTGGGTATCTGTTCACAGGTAAGGAATTTGCGGCTAGATGTCTCTATCAGATGGACAAGTTCCTTACCTTCGGTAACGCCTTATTTGGTAGAGATATGACCTAGCCGCAGATTCCTTACCGTTCCACCCTTCTTCCCCGCACTGCGAATCAGTTCTTAATGTCAGGGCTACTCCCCTTCAGGGCCTTAGTTGTTTAAACACACCACTCAGTCAACTTCATGGCTCTGTGCTTCTGGTGTGGAAAGTCGTGAAAAGTACTGACTTCGGCACGCCGGGGTGGCGCCTATTTAGACGACGCGGACGTCACCATGACTGAGACGACGGCGACAACGTCATGCGGAATTGACCAACGCCTACCACGGAGGGATACTGCTCAAGAAAAATCTTACGGATCCAGTCTGATGCCTTGGAAGTTCACAGGTAAGGAATCTGCGGCTAGATCATGTCTCTAACAGATAAGGCGTTACCAAAGCTAAGTAACTTGTCCGTTAAGGAAGGGTTAGTAAATGGTGCAATGGGTAAAGTAAATGATTTTATTAATTTCCCAAATAGAGATGAGATTGAATACTTGGCCATAAAATTTGATCAGATTGATGGCATGAAGCAGATTGGCCGTTGTGTTGTACGTTTTTTTTGCTAGTGAAAGACTTATATGTGCGGCCCCCAACAGTTACCACTCTCTCTAGCATATGCTTGTAACTGTCCATAAATCACAACGATTAAGTGTAGATGCACCTTTTGTTATTGTTGGAACTACTGTATTTAAAGAAGGAATGTCATATGTAGGATTGTCAGGAGTTAGAACATTGTCAGGCTTGTTTTTTATGGCTTTTGATGACAAAAAATGTGTGTTGATGCAAGCTGTGTAAGAGAGTACAATCTGTTAAGAAGTATATATGCTCCTCATTTAGGCCAATACCCTGTTTATGAGAACCGGATAATCTGTCCAAAGCGGAAGATTACAAAAGCCTGTACCGATGCTAAAGAAAGGACACAAGGACAATCTAGAAGTTGTTAAGAGAAAACTAGAAAATGACAGAGATATTGTAGGTTACCAGTTGGAAAACAGTTCAGGTGTCAACTGCTATGCAAATGTTATTCTCAATGTACTGTTTCATTTACCACATCTAGTCCACCAAATTCAACAAAAACCAGATAAGAGATTCTGTTCTGCACTTTATCATTTGTTTGAACGTTTACTAACTGACAGAACCTGTGATGCATTCTGCTTCTGGTATTTGAGATCTTTTAGCTATATGTAGCAGATCAGTAATGTTTACTCTCAACAGTCAACAAGATTACCTACCTAAACTGCAGATCGGACGTTATGTCTACGTTGATCTAGGAATAACCAGAAAATACCTTATAGTAATGGTACAACTATGCAGAGCAGATGGTTCTAAATTGGAAACTCAAATTACAAAGTTCAAAACTGGACAAATATCTATTTCGGGAAGAACATTTACTATTTTGGCTATTATCTTTCACAAAGGAATTAATACAACCTCTGGACACTACACTGTGTATTTATATGGTGAAACTGGATGGAAAGAATGGATGGACGGAATGCAATGACATCAACCTAAAATTCCAACCAAAACTTCCTTTCAAACTACCAAACTCTTATCTTTTCTTTCTTCAACCAAAGTTCTAAGGAGGAATTCTGGATAGAAAAGTTGTATACAATGTTTCTTCTACGTGGTTCATCAGTCTTTTAGACATTATTTGACCTGTTGGGGGTAATGTCAACAGTTTTTATTTTCCACAATGGAGTTAATACCACATCTAAATACTACACTGTCTAATTAAAGTCTGAACCAGTATGGACATAATCCAATTACAACAGCCTTAAGTTCAAAGCAAAAAACTGCCTTTGTAACTAAAAAATGATCCCTTTTGTTTCATCAACCTAACTTCTAAGTACTCTTTGTGGAAAAAAACTACAGTATGGAATCTTGTCTATATGGATCATCAGCATTTTAAATATCATTTGGCCTATCGGGTGATGTTTTCAAAAGGATCTCCAAAATTGAAGAGTACTTTATATTTATATGTAATATTGTACTGGATATAATAATTTAGGAAATATTTTTAACATAGGTTTGTTTACATTACTGTAGTAACTCCAGAAAAAGCAACTGATTAATGAATTGTAGTGAGTGCATTGCATAGCGTCACTTAATTGTAGTGATCTACTGTGCAGCTTTGTTTTTTTTTCAATCCATTGATTGTTTTTTCCCCACTGTTCGAGGATGATGCTTCATACAGACCACCGTTTATGGTGAAGAAGTATGAAAGCTGAGAACAGTAAAAAAGGGAAAATTATATTTTTACTACATTGTAATACAGTGTTACAGTATAAGTAGTGTATATTGTTATATTTCTGTAATTTTTACGATTAAATAGTAACATATCTTTATGTTCTTGTTCTTTTTGAATAGCGGCTGCAGTTGAACATTGTTATTCAGACACTTGTCCACTCACATGCCCACTATTTCATTCATAGAGTAGATCACACCCCCACTTGCTCACTCAAAGTCACTGACACACCCATTCACTCACCCATAGTCCACTCACACACACACTGTTACTGATACAGAACCTCATGCGCCCACTCACTCACATATACAGTCTGTTTCTCACCCACTCACTTACCAATACACCCACTGACACACCCACTCACTCACCAATTCAGCCAGTCATACAGTCAGTACTGACCGAAACACCCAACTTGCATACCCAATAACTCACCCATATAGCCACTCACTAGCACTCATTCACCCATGTAGCCACTCACACAGCCACTAACACATCTGCTCCCTCACCCACACAGCCACTCACACATCCATTTACTTATGTATGGCCACTGACACATCCACTCACTCATACAGCCACTCACACACCATCTCGCACACCTATATAGCAACTAATGCACCAACTCTCTCACCCATACAGTCACTGACACACACACTCACCTGAACAGCTACTCAAAACCCACTCACTAACCCATACAGGCACCCATGCACCCTTTCATTCGCCCATAGAGACAGTCAACACCCATACACTTACCTATACAGGTACTCATGCACAGTCTCACTCACACATAGAGCCAGTTACACAGTCACTCACTCACTCATACAGCCAATCATACACCTTTTTACCACCCATACAGGCACTCATACACCAATACAGCCACTCACCCATAGAGCCAGTCATGCATCGTCACATTCATGCACTCACTCACACACCCAGTCACTCACACAGACAGATAGTCAAACACCCTCTCACTCACTTATACAAATCCTAAGACATGCACTCACTCACCTATACATTCACTAACACAACCACTCATTCACCCACGCACCACTCAAGCACTCACCCATACAGCCACTCATACAACCACTCACTCAGACATTGACACTCACACACCCTCTCAATCACTCATACCGTCACTCATCCATTCACTCACTACCCATACAGCCACTGATGCATCCTCTCACTCACCCAAACACTCACACACTTACTCCCTCATACAGCCACTCACACGGCCACTCACTCAGGCACTCATGCGTCCTCTCACTCATTCATACAATAGCTGACACACTCACTCATGCATTCCCTATCACACACACACTCAGACATACAGGCAGTCAGACACCCACCCACTCACCCATACAGCCACTAATGGAACTCTCACGCACCCATATAGTCACTCACTCAGCCACTCACTCACCCATTCAGTTATCCACACACTCACCCACCAATTCAGCCACTAATCCACCCTCTCACACATCCATATAGCCACTCATACAGCCTTTCAGTCACTCATATACACACTCACACATGCATTTGCTCACCCACTTACACACACACTATCCCCCCCATACAAGTACTCACAGATCCACTCAATCAACCATACAGGCAAACACCCGTTCATTCACCTGTACAGGCTCTTACACACCCATTACCATACCGATGCAGCCACTCACACACACTCAGTTACTCATATAGTCATTCACACATCCAGTCATTCACCTATACAATCATTACAATTGTACTCACTCAGTAACATTATTAATGTAATTTTGACTGCAGTGCACTGGGTTCCTGCTAATCAGGTCCCCGGTGCCAGTGCTCTTTTCCTAAAACAAGGTAACTGTACAGTTGTTCCCCAGTTAGCAAGACCTTTAGCACCTCCATGTTCCTAGTAAATTATACCTCTGGTACCTAGGGCATGGGTACTAAAGAGGGTCCCTAAGGGTTGCAGCATGTATTGTGCCACCCTAAGGGACCCACCAACAAACTCATGCAGACTGCCAGTGCAGGCTGTGTGAAATGGTTCAAACAAATGTGAAAACATGACTAACATGTCCACCACTCAAATTAATTTCATATTTCCCTATATTAATTTCCCACTATTCCTCTTTGGGTTCTGGAGTAGCATGCTACCCGTCAAAAAGCACTTCAACACCTCATCAGGGGTAGCAAGCACTATATAAATGCAAACCCTTCCTCTTTCATCCCTCCACTATCCTTTTCAATCCAAATAACAAACTAACATATCCATCGCTCAGATTAATTTCATATTTCATTATACTAATTCACCACTAATCCTTTATGGGTTCCGAAGTAGCGTGCTACTCGCCGAAAAAGCGATTTGACGCCTCATCAGGGGTAGTGAGCGCTTTTTAAATGCAATTACAATACAATACATACTAATAGACGTAACAACATAGATTCACACTCTTACAAACGTACATTTAACATATACATTTTCTTAAACTGGAGTAGGTGGTCTAACGAACCATTTTTTTTTTTTAACATTTTATGATTTTTTTGTGGTTTTTCTAACAATTTTGATTTTTTTTTTTTTTTCGCCCTTTCAGACAACAAGCACCAGAAAACAAACTGTGCTTGAACTAAAAAAAATTAACAACTATGTGCATTAATAGTTTGCACAAGTGTGGACACGGCTTGCTTGCCTACACTGAGGATAGTACTACATTTACGACCGAAAATGCCAATTCTTCCAAACTCGGGAATTTTATTTATTAAAAAGTTTTATATAGCGCGAACATGATCCCGAAGGATATCAGAGTGCTTTACAATTGGAGGGAAGGAAGGTAACAATTGCAGTACTGGCATCAAATAGGAATGCCACCCAAGACACATATCAAATAGGCATACCAAACAAAAGGTTGCAATCGAAAGGGGTCAACAAAGAATAAAATAATAACTGGTACATAGCGAACTGGGAGGAGAGCAAATGCTTGCTAAAGAAAAATCGCACCCAGCGCAGGGCTTAAGGTGTAAGTCCGATGCATTAGAGCAGGTGGTCCAACGCCCTTTTTAAGGTAAGAACTTGTTCATGAGGAATCTTTTTACTTCTAGTTTGAAGGCAACCTTGGAGGAGATTTTGCGTATTTCCGTTGGGAGAGAGTTCCAGATCTTCGGAGCAGAGCCGGAGAAAGCTCGGTGACACGTTCTCTTTTTGCGAAAGATCTGTGGTTTCAGGAGGAGAGAGTTAGCACTCCTAGAAGGTCTAGCCCCTCCGGATAATTCTAACCTTTGCGCTAGATAGCTGGGGGTTTTGAAGTGGAGGGCTTTGTGAGACAGGCAGGCAATCTTTAGCTCTATAGTGGAATAGTGGTTGGAACATCTGAAAGTCATCTGACAGCAAAAGATGTTCCTGCTTCATCACTCCCAGCACCAGAACATCCTTGCTGGTCTTTAAGCCTTTGCATTACTGCTCATGCCAAACGAGTGCTATGAATAGTTCTAAGATGTTTGTACATGCAAGATGTATCACAGGAATACTTCTCACTGCCACGCAGAAGGACTTTCTGGCGTATAGAGGCACCTAACCTTTCGTGCATTAACTTTTTTCTCCCCATCTGGTATTGAAAAATTCTTCCACACAATGCTCTCCTTTTTTTTCTTTGGGGGCTCTTCCTCTTCCTCCAGAACTTTCTGTTCGTCCTCTTCCACGTGCTCTGATGCAGATGCCATCTTAAAATCCAAGGAATCCACAAAAGAAACACCAACCCAAATTCAAAAAGGGAACGCCTAAAAAAAAAAAAGGTGTGAAAACTCACACCCATTCCCAAAACATGGAGGAAAGGGGTGGGACCTTCCTCTATTCATAATAGAACGGTGTTTCACCTATCAAATACATTTGTATCTATGTCACATTTGATGCGTGACGCCAGCGCGACTCCATCAACTGCATTTAAAATACATTTTCTCCCTAAATATACTATTTTCCTTAGTATATTAGAGAACCTCTTTACTTAAAGTAAATCTTAAAAGTGTGTATATATGTATTTTACTATTGTGGAAAAAAACGCCGGATTCACGTCCCCAGCGCAATTCCGGAAATACGTGACGGCACGGTGCAAGACGATATCGCGACTCCCCAAAAAGATCATACATTTTTTTTATTTATTACAATACTTTCCTTACCGTGTTACTAAACCTCTTATCAAAAAGCAAACATTTGAGGTGTCTATATTTGTCTTTTACTACTTTAGAAAATATGCTAGAGTCGTGCTCTGTCCGCGACGGGTTACGGCAAGTGCACGACTCATAATTTTTCTGAAAAAAAATAACATAAAAATAAACAACATATTACTATCATACAATCCAACTCTCCCGATTCAGGTGGGAGACTACCAATTTGAAGGATAGTCTCCCGCCTCCCGATTACTGCACGCAAAAACCCAATTCCTGTGCACTCCTTTAGCTGACAGGATCCGGGTCTTCTGAAATTCGAATTATACACTGCAAGTAACCTGCTCCTGCAGGCCAGTGCACAACACTTGCATCACGCGCTCTCTGCCTGCTATTGCATTTTCTCGATCCTCCTGACAGAAAGAAAAAAAAACCTTTCATTTGCTTTTCAAATATCCAAACCTGGAGCAGCAGCAGATTTCCAAATCCCACACATGACAGTAACCCAATTCAAGCCCCAACACGTCACGCACCCACTCATAGACGCCCTCACAAACTCACGCACCGACTCTCATGCACCCACTCACAGACCCACTGCTAAACTTACACACCCGCTCACAGCTCGCTCACACTCACGCACTCACTCACAAACCCACTTAGACACTCATGTACACACTCATGCTCATAGACCCACTCACACGCTAATGCATCTACTCATAGACCCACTCAGACATGCACACACCCACTCCCAGGCCCACGCAGACACTCACTCACACATTCACTGTCAAATGTTACAGATTACACTTAGGAAATACAATTTAGAAAACCTTAGAAAATCACTTACAAAAACCAAAGGTTACAGGGATGCTATAATTAGCAAATAGAATTTAAAAAACGTAGAAATTCACTGATAAAAAACAAAGGTTACAGGGACGTAGTAGTTACAAAATAGTATTTTAAAAAACCTTAGAAATTCACTGAAAAAACAAAGGTTTCAGGGACGCTATAGTTGGGCTTAGATTTCACTAGTACAAAACCAGTGAAATTCAGCAGTTAAAGTTACCTGAGCTAACTATAACTTAAGCCCCCGCAATGCACTGCTTATGACCTCACATATTACATCCCTCACCACATGGTCAGCGACATCACTGATGACATCATCCCCAGAACCACTCACAGCCCCATACAACCTCTCATATGCCCACCCACACACATACCCATCCACAAACCCATACCAGTACTCACAATCAGTAGCTCGTACATAGTGCCACTTACACATCCACTCACTCATACTGCCACTGGTAAACTCATTAACCCACCCAAACAGCCACTCATGCACCCACCCACTCTCCCACCAATACAGCCACTAACACATCCAATCATACATACACTTCCACACACACTCATACACCCTTACAGCCACTCACACACCCTTACAGTCACTCACACACTCAATGACCCATACAGAAACACACACAGCCACTCGCTCACCCATACAGATGCTCACACACCAGCACACTCGCCCCTAGAGCCACTCAAACTGCCTTTCACTCACCAGTACAGCTACTAACACACCCACTCACCCATATAGCCACTGACACAACCTCTCACTCAGCCATACACCTCCTCACCCACCCACAGAACCACTTACATACCCATTCACATATCCATACATACTCACTCACCCTTACAACCACTGACAGACATTCAATCTCCAATACAGCCTCTCACCCATTCACCTACCTATACACACACTAAAAGAGCTACTCATTCACCCATACAATCACTCACACACCCACTCCCTCAACCATACAACACCTCAACCAGCCCTGCAGTTATCCAAACAGCCATTCACACACCCATACAGCTACTCACATAACCACTAACACATCCATACCGCAACTCACACACCCATATAGATACTCAGACATCCACCCACACACTAATACAGTCACACAGCCACTCAGATAAGATATGTTAGAAATCGTAGAACTAATTACTAGTACAGAAAGAATAGTAATTTAATTTATGCTGTAGTTTAGTATATATCTTTAAATCTCAGAAAGGTTTATGAAAAACCTAGACTCACTGGATGATGTCATTTGAGATGTCATGAGTGATATCACTGACCATGTCTGCAGTGACGTAAGTGATGTAATATGTGAGGTCAGAAGCAGTGCATTGCGGGCGTAAGTTTTAATTATCTCAGGCAACTATAACTGCTGAATTTCACTGGTTTTGTATGAGTGAAGTCTGATCCTAACGATAACATCCCTAAAAACCTCTCGTTTTTTCAGTGAATATATATATCTATATATATGTCTATATATAGATATATATATTCTCTCAATGTTTGTGGTGTTCCCACATGGTTATAGTGCTATGGACAAGCTTTAAAAGATGTAGTCTGTCAACTGTTAATTTAATTATTTTTCAGACAATTTAACATGTGTTGCACTGTTTAGTACATCATTATGTATTACATTATTTTTTTCACTGCATGAGTTATTTGTTCATATTCCTTAGCAGATCATTTTCTTCCATGAAAGTAACATTTTCGTACGCTGCTCCGAATCTGCTAAGTTGAAAACATGCTATCGGTGGCCTTCTTTCATCTACCCTCTATCCTTCATTTGTTCCAGAATAGACATCTTTACAAGCCCTTATTTTCACAGTTTTGAGTTCATGAAATGATTGTCTTTCTTGCAAAACTTTAACAATCTACAATGCTGTGCAATTACGAGTCTCAGTATTATAGACTACTTCTTTAAATTCAAAAACGCATGGATCCGAGCCACTGACCATGAAGATATTAATTCTTATATCAAAATTTGGCGAATTGGTGTAACTCACGGATAATGAATGCTGCATTTGAGACAACTCGAGCTGCGCTTTTAGGTTACATTCCAAGTAGAATTCGAGAATTCTCTTGCTTGCAGTTTCTCTACTTCGATTGTTCCAAACTGAAGAATTACAAAACATGCGGAAAAAAACCTCCCATCCTGAATAATCGAGGGCAAAGGATTTATAATGCCTTTCGATTCACAGTATAGTTTTTAAAACACGTCTTTTGTTCATATTTATGTTTAAAACGAATCCCGAAATTAACTAATAATCTTCCAGAGTTGCCCTAGACTTCCTCTCTTAAATTACATCTCTAATTTATGGGTTGACACGGTGTGTGTGTGGGGGGGGCAAAGCTGTAATTGGTGTGTGGGGTCTTCATATTATATTTCATATGAAACATTTGTCATTTTAATGTTGGAATTTCCTTATCTAGAGACCGCTGCCCTCGCGGAAATATAACAACATCGTACATGTCAATAAGCAAAAGTATGTTGTGATGGATTCTAAGTGGGTGGCTTACTGCTGATCCCCACAATTTTAACCAATCATGAATACCTTAGAAATTAACTCAAACGCTACAAAGGAACATTTCACTTTGTTTTTCTGGAAACCTATTGAAATCAAAGGCTAGCAGTTGCTAACGGGGCTCGTAGCAAAAAACTCTAAACAGCCACACGTATGGAATGAATGGACTCAAAATTGTGGAAGGCCATAAGTGAACAGTTCTGTAAGTGAAGGAATCTGGAGTCAAAGTGGACAATGAAATTACCGATCAGTTTAAGGCTACATCATGCTAGGGCCTCGGAAGGGGATGATGCAAAGTTGGGGTTGGTGCAGATGACAAAAGCTTTTCTTTTATAGGCAAGTAGTATAACGGGATACCTTTACTCATCACTTTAAAAGTGACAGGTCGGTGACAATGACCATGACAACGACAATGACAAAAAAATGACGTAGTTGGGTGTGCGAGAGACCTCCATGGAATTGAGGGTTGTGTGGGGTGTGTCATGTGTGCTGCGAGCATGTGCGCACATTTAGAGGGCGGAAATGACAACGACAATGACAAAAATGACGTAGTTGGGGGTGCGTCCCATGGGGCGGGATTCCGTAGGGGGGCGGGGGGCTTGTTGGAGACCCGGCGAACCAGAACCCCAGGCCGACCTGTGACCAAGATGTGATGTAGATGTGTACGCCTCTTTTAGGGGGGCGTTTAGAATACATATAAGTAGTTCTTAAACACCATGTACAGCAACCAGGAGTTGGTATACAGGCAGAGCACCTTACCAATATGAAGAGATACAGCCCGCTCATCAAAAGGACCCCCTTGGCGGGTGGCCAGGCCACTATCGATAGATATTATCGTAGCATAACACCTACAGTATTGGATGAGAATGCTCAACAGGAAGCTCCTAAAGATATGGGCTGCAACGTTACTGGTTTTCACGATGACCTATGCCGCCGGATGGAAGGGCTTAGTCTCAAGGACTGGCCACACCTGGTGTTGCCGATTAAGGTCGACAGCAGCGACAGTGAGGGCTCTACCAGTGGTGAAGGGTCTGCTGGATGCAACTTCTTCATAATGGACTATGGTGAAGAAGCTGTAGCGCCTCCTAACACACCAGTCTATGAAGATATGGGTTTTATGGAGGAAGCTGTTCCAGAGCCGGTTGTTGTGCAACAGCCGGGTACAAGCTCTGAAGACGATGAGACCTCTATGGACCTCTGTGACTCAAGATTTCAGAGCCGCCGCAGAGGGCTGTGAAAATGCTGAGGTTGGTAAAAACTTTAGAGGCAATCAAACTGTATATTAGTGTAGTGTATTTCTTCAACTAACTGTATGTCTCTTTTTCTTCTTTTGAACTGTAGAAAGCATCACCAAAAAGAACAGGTTCTGAGGGGTCGTCGTCAAAAGTGAATGACGTCAATTTCTTCTGTCTGTGGTGTTCAAAGCAGACTGAAAGTTCAACATGCCAAAACAAAGATGACCACAGGAATTGTGTCTGTGGCTCTAAGAGCGGCACATGTGAAAAGGAAACTCCAGCGGTGCCCTTAGACGCCATAATGGGTGTTAAGGGTTTCGCTGCAGCAGTTGTACTAGCATGCGTCAGACGTGACTATTACAACTTTTGTTATGGACATCAAATGAAGGATCCTCAGCAGCCTGCGCACGAATGCCTAACTGACACATACAGAGCAAGAACAATCCGTTATATATGTAGTTTGTTAGACCCGTACAAGGTGTATAAACTGCTAAGGGTTGTGTATGGGTTGTCCGCTGAAAGAAATATGTTCACCCTGATATGCTGAACACCTTGGCAATGGCGCTCAATGAGATACAATACGCCCATGAACCAAGCTTAAAGCTACCCGGTATGCAGAGGATGTGTACGGGCTTTGATAGAAAGATGATAGAAAGACTTGTAGAAAGGCGTATATGTAATATGTATTTAAAAAATAGAAGAACAGGTTCTTTAATCCCCTGAAGACTGTTTTAAAATAAAATAAGTTATTATTTAATGTTACAAATGCGTTCCGATTTAGAACAAAGCAGTAGAATGTTACAGCGCAAGCTGGATGTGTGTTACTATGCTTACTATGAAAATGTGAAGTACGTTCTGTTTATGTTTTGCTAATATTCTTTATTTTTAATAAAATGTCCTTACACAAAACAAGCGTCTTTCATTTCATGTGTTGTGGCCGCTGATAACATGTCGGGGGCCCGGTTAAGAAAACTTTATTACGATCCAAGAGGGGTTGGCAGCGCCGAAGCTCTGTATAGAAGGGCTCTAGATGAAAATGAACCAGTAAACAGAGCACAGGTGAAGACTTGGCTATCAGGGGAGGAGGCGTATACACTCCATAAGCCAGTCAGAAGGCGCTTTAAGAGGCGCCCTGCAATCGTTAATGCGCAAATAGATTATCAATGGCAGGCGGACATCATCAGCCTTCAAGATTTAGCAAAACATAATAACGTGCTCGTTATATATTAACCGTCATAGACTTCTTGTCCAAGTACGCATTTGCAGAAGCACTAAGCGATGAAAGCGGGGCCAGCGTCACAGCTGCTTTTAAAGCCATCTTCGAGAGGGGTCGAACCCCTCAAAAACTACAAAAAGACGCTGGGAAAGAATTCTTAAATAAGACCTTTCAGAAATTATTAAAGCAACATGTTGTTCACCATTTTGTAACATATGGAAGTAAAAGCAGCAGTTGTAGAACGGTTTAACAGAACTCTAAAGTCTAAGATGTGGAGATATTTCACAGCCTACAACACCTACAGATACGTCGATGTTCTACAGGCTTTTATAGATGTTTATAATGCCAGTTATCACCGAACCATCAAAACAACACCCCTAGAGGTAAAGCCGGGTAATTCGTTAAGTGTCTGGAAAACTGTGTACGGGCGTCATTTCGCTACACGGGTGAAGAAACCTCTTTTTAAAAAAGGTGATCATGTAAGGATTTCAAAGCTTGAAGGCGTCTTTACGAAGGGGTACCAACAGACTTTTAGCGATGAGATATTTATAGTGGAAAGTGTGGAGCTTAAAGAGGGGCTGTATATTTACAGGTTAAAGGACTACGCTGGTGAAGAGGTGTCAGGCGTCTTTTACAAGGAAGAGTTACAAAGGGTCACCGATGATCCGCATAGGGTGTATAGGGTTGAAAAGGTTCTGAAAAGGAAAGGTAGAGGGATTAACAGCCAGGCATTTGTTAAATGGCGGGGCTGGCCTGTGAAATTTAACAGTTGGGTGTTGGCCAGCTCGCTGAAGGGTGTGTGAGTTCTGGACGGTGTCTAAAACTAGCGGTAAGATGGAGACAATGGCCTTTTATATTACCCTTCCCGCCTCTAAGGACATGTTCCCCGACAACAAGATTTCTAATTATACCGTGAAATTGGCTAAACCTGTGGACCTGAAAGGGGATTGGGAAGTAGCCCTAACAGAAATCCAATACCCAAGAACATGGAATACATTCGCACCTTTAGAAGCCAAATTTAACATAAAGCGCGATCAGGACCCTTTGAGCATACACACTGGTTTCCCATACAGATACTACCCCACCGTTACAAGTGTTGTCGACGCAATCAACAAATCCATATCCAACATTGAAACCTATTCGAATATTCACCTGATGCTAGATAATGTTAGAAGGAAGGTATTTCTTAAAGCCCCAGGCCGCAATACATTGTTTAACTGTTCTGCTAAATTAAAAAGGGTTTTAGGCACCGTGCAGCATATGAGAAGTACGGTCGAACTCGATAACACGTGTCCTGATATTAATGGGGGGTTCTATACACTCTGTGTATAGCAATATTGTAGAGGCTCAGAGGATCGGTGATAGTTATTCAACGCTGTTAAGATGGGTGCATGTGCAGGGCGAAAATGATACAATCATCAATATTCAATTTAATAAGGCTGACTATGTAGCAGTTTCTAAAAACCATTTTGACACTATTTCAATTATGATTTTCGATGACCAGCCTGAGCCAGTGTCCTTTAAATACGGGAAAGTTATTGTTAAGCTTCATTTATGACCAAGACGCAATAGCGGCTATTAAGAAGACATCTTGGTGTTCGTGAAAACATACGGCGATCCTTCTATATATAGGGACTATTACAGAAACCAGGCTGGGTATGGAGGACCGCCGTACTTTCAAGGGTCCCCTGTTATGTACGGGGCCGGCTTAGGGGGCTTCTTCGTAGCTTGTTTAGAAGAGCTATGCCATTCTTGAAAAGAGGCTATGAAATTGCAAAACCACATGTTAAGGCGGCTGCTATGAACATAGCACAAGATGTAATAGGGTCAGTCACGTCGGCTGTCGCTGAGCGAAGGAACAAGCAACCGCAAGAAGGCGCGGGGTTGGTATACAAACCTCGCAAAAGTGTTAAATGGAAGCGTCGCTCTTCAAAGCGTAGGGGCCCACCAGTCCCCTGTAAAAAAAGGAGGAGTTCATCAAAAGGCGCTCATAAAAGAAGAACCACAGGACGGAAGAGAGCAGCAAAGAAGAAGAGAACAACCTCTAAAGTAAATATTTTTTAGAGCATTACAGCCTACAGCATGGTCTTTGTACATTGCACCTCGAGCGAATGCGCCAAATCCAAGCTAGACTTATTTACTCTAAAACCCACGCAGACCAGCATCAAAAACAGCTTTTTCATGGAGGTATCGCCTTTAGCCGCTTTGATGCCTCTGGCTCTTATAGAGTTCTTTGTGTCAGGGTCCACGGATATGTATTTGGATCTCAACAACACAATGCTGCATCTTGTGTGTAAAATCGTAAAAGCGGATGGTGCCGACATAGCGGCAGCCGCTAAAGTGGCGACGATCGCTTACCCCCTCGCAACAATGTTTAATCAGGTGGACATTACCCTGGGCGATCGTCTCATCACACAGAGTGTAATATGTATGCCTACAGGGCCTACCTCGAGAGTATTCTAAATTACAGTAGCGACGCCCTTGACACACAGCTTTCAGCAGGCCTCTTCTACAAGGGCACATACGCACAGTTTGAAGACAACGAGCTGGACGGCGCCAACCAGGGTTTTATAAAAAGAGCAGGGTTTGCCGCTGGTAGTCGTCAGTTTGACCTCCTGGGGCGTATACATTCAGACCTTTTCTTCCAAGATAAACTGCTCGTCAATGGTATTGATCTTAAGATCAAGCTTACCCATAACAAGGACTCATTCTGTCTCATCAGCGGGGATGCAGAACAGTATAAACTGGACATACTGTCAGCGTGCTTATTTGTGAAGAGAGTGAAAGTGTCCCCAAGCGTCAGACTAGCTCATGCCGATGCTTTACAAATATCCAACGCAAAGTACACCGTGGAAAGAGTAGCTCTGAAGGTATTCAGCATCCCGGCCGGTACCCGATTAACTCAGCAGCAAAATTTATTTCTGGGGCAACTACCCAAACTTATCATCATCGGTTTTGTGGACAATACAGCTTTTAGCGGTGTCTATGCCTCAAACCCCTTCAATTTTAAGCACTACAATATCAACTACGCAGCGCTGGTCCATGAGGGGGCTGTGATTCCTGCAAAACCCTACACACCCAGTTTTGGAACATCCAATTTTATCAGGGAATATCTGGGGCTGGTCTCGATAACGGTAACATCTGAGGGACTGTGGTGTAGTCGTGTCAAGAGAAGGATATGGGGCAGGATACACACTGTTTGCATTAGATCTGACTCCTGACAAGGAAGACGGGGAGCATTATAACCTGGTCAAAAATGGAAATCTAAAAGCTGAAATATGTTTTAGTAATCCCCTGCCTGTGAATGTGAACATGGTCGTATTCTCTGTATTCGGCAGTGTCATTCAGATCAACCACGCCAGACAGATTTTGTTTGACTATCTTTAAAATATTGTGAAATGGACACTGTGCAGATACGTGAGTTCTTAAGTAGGCATAAATACGCTAGGAAATACTTTTTAGGTGTTTTCCCAAGCGACGGAATACCCCCTGAAATAGGGGATGAAAGACCCCGCACCCTCGTCTTTAACACAGATTTGCATTACAAGGATGGTACACACTGGGCGGCAGTTTTTATGGACAGCGACAAGGTTACAGTGTTTGACAGTACAGCCGAGTTCTCCGAACATAGCATCTGTACAAAACCCATATTCAAGTATGTTAAAAAAAGCTGCAGTGCGTGTGGTGTATAACAAGATGCGGGTCCAGGATTTGCTAGCCATCACATGTGGGGAACACTGCATATATTTTATCAGTAAAATGTCAGAGGGTATGACGTTTAGAAATTTCTTAAACCTATATTCGAATGATCTTGTTAACAATGACCGGATAGTTATGAAATATATAAAAGAAAACACTGGGGTCAATGGTCGCTCTGTTAAAACGGAATACACCGTATGTCAAAATTGTAAAGTCGTGTAACATATTTATGTTTAATGCTGAATGCCTAAAATAAATGAATTTAAAAAACACATATTCAGAATGTGTTTTTATCCCGACACATACATCATAATTAAAATGCTTTAAAAGATGACCCAAACAGACTGAAAAGTTAAAAGTGTTTATTACAATCAGTTTTACAGGATAAGCATTACATTGATAGCATTACTAAAGAAATATACTACAAGTCTGGAGAATCATCAGGTTGCAAGCCATGTATGGTGCTTAGCCAATGTCTTTTACGAGGTATAGAAGGTGTAACTGGGGTGCTCCAAGCAGGGGATAGCCGTGGGACGGCTGGCGATGGCGGGAGGGGGGTCTTCAAACGTGCAAGGAGGCGCCTGTGGTCACCATTACCAACTAGCGTCGAAGGGATGTTGAGTTCCGCAGAGGCTCGCAGAAACTGTTCCCAACCTATAGGAGCATTTTGGGTAGTTAGGGGCTTGGGGTGCGTGAAGCCTTTGACTAGGTCGTACATGTGTGACCCAACAATCGGCTGACCTTTGTAGAGGAATTCACCACGATCATTCCACGATGTTAGGTCTTTTAGAAGATGCAAGCTTACTCATCAACATTCGCGCTGCCCCGCGGTACCTTTGACTTATATTTTTTAAGAGGTCATCAACAAAGATATCTGAGGTTGGTGAAGGGTCCTGCTGCGGTTGTTGTTGGGTGTTGATCAGAGGCAGGGGCAAAGAGAGTTAGCTTATTTTTTTCGGTATTCCACTGCTTGTAGTAGTTTAAAAAGTGTTTTAGGGTGCTGCTGTAAAGGTTGGCTTTGTCGTACGGATTTAGATCTGTCCTGTTCAAAATGTCTTTAATTTTAGCATCCAACCGCAGAGTCTCATTTTTTCTTATATCCCATGCGTTGTCCGTAGGCGGGGTCCCAACTGTTGTCTAGGCACCAAATACATCTTTGAGGCATGCTCCATCACTGCCCCGAGAGGATACTTGTAATTATGGGTATAGCTATGCCCAACAAAGAGCCTATAAAACCACCAGACTGTTTTACCAGTTTCTTCTTGGAAATGAGGGATGCCCTTTTATTACTGAGCTTCTTGATAAGGTGTCGCTTCTTCTTCAACACCTGTAACTGACGCTTTGATATAGGGTTGTTACCTTTTAGGGTGTTTAGGGCTATTTCTGAAATGGCAGCCAGTAAATCGTCAGAAGCCGTGCACAGGATGGCCTTTCTGTGTTGGGGACTAGCTGTAACCAGCATTTTTAGGAGAGCTAAATTACGCCTTAGGCGCCCAGACATGGTCAACACCTTATAGTATAAAGTCAGGATTGTAAATGTCACTAAAAGTCTTCAGCAAGTCTTTTTATACGCTCGGGCTTTGGGCTTAGGGGCGTAAGCAACGGGGAGATCCGGGGGGAAAATATCAGCCCGTAGTCTGTAGTCTTCTAGAGTATTTTTTAAGTCGACCAACAAGTACCCATGGGATTTTTCGGTAGCGTTGTTAAAAGCCTCCATGAAGAACTGGGTGTTTCCAGGGTACATCTGTTTAGCTATGATGGATATTTGCTGTTTGTGACGGGGGTTTTAAATAAAACAAGGTATGTGGCGTTGAGCGCTATAGATCGACTGTTCTTACCCTTGTAAAACAGGTTCTGCACGATGTAGCATATGCTTAGATTGCGGTTGTGCGAATATTGAGTAAAAGCTCTGTCTAACTCAGGATGATCCCCACCTTCATGCATAAGATCATCGACAATTACCATGTTTACAAGGTTTGTTGGCTGCAGCTCATCGTTGTTGAGATTGTCAGGTATGCCTTCTATAAACTTGATATGTGGGAAACTACGGGAACGTTCGGTATAAAGATCATGCCAACAAGAATAAAGCCACACAATGTTATTAGGTGTTTAGGATAAAACACCTGCAGCATTTTCTAAGAGCTTTTTTATAAAGTAACTTTTACCACAGTTTGAGGGCCCTGCTAAAACGCAGGAGAACGGATGCTGTAATCTGGTGGCCATAGTCTGGGGGTCAACTGCTCTAATGTGCCTATTAACCATACGGCAGTGTTTTATAGTCCGCAGTCAGGACCCTTTTATCGAAAACAACGCGTAAGGTTTTATGTAAGGGTTGTGTTGTAATTTCCCACTTCTTTTTTTGATCTGACTATGCTGGGTTGGTTCACAACTATGGTTTTATCGTTTTCACGATCGTCCGATGCAGAGTATTTGTGCACTAGATCTTTCAAGCTGTCAAAATGAATTTTTAGGGTGTTGTTTACTTTTAATGTTATACCTTTGACTTTCATGCAAACTTTGTTGTTGTTAGTTTTGTACGAGTAGGTCTTAGGCCCAGATGAAGTGAATTCAACTATAAATTCTCCCTAATCAAGTTCGCTGGTCAAATTACCTAGATAATCACCGAGCGGAGGGTCTTCATCCCCGGCTTTACTCACAAAAATAACCGAGTCGGTATCATGATACAAACAATGATCCTGTAGTTTATCCATAACCCTATAAAGTTCTAAACGAGCGTGAGCGGTGGTGAAGCACGCTATGAAGATGTTTATGTTGTTACACGGTGTGGGGTATTCTTTTGTGTATTTCCAACACAAAGCCGCGGTCTCGTCATCGATAAACTCGCAGCTGGACACCTCGTAACACGGCGCAAAAAGATACTTAAACCCCTCATCAGGATCAGTGATTATGGTCGTGTTTGACAGGTTTGTTCGCTGTGCATATTTTCCCCTTAAAGAGTTGAGACAGAGTTTGGCTAACTGTCGTCTAGCGGGGTTGACCTCTATCAAGTGGGGACGTAAGCGTATTCCCTCGTGAGCGTGGTAGTCATCGATGTATTTTTGTTTTGTATCCTGGCTAGTGCACCAATCAGGATACCCTGAGGCCTCCTGTTTGTCTCTAAGAAACAAGTTAACATACGGGGAAAAGAGTTGGGTAGTTGTCCTCTT
Organism: Calotriton arnoldi; assembly: GCA_963921515.1. Lineage (NCBI taxonomy): Eukaryota > Metazoa > Chordata > Amphibia > Caudata > Salamandridae > Calotriton > Calotriton arnoldi. Next base: position 144,900 of record CAWUFW010007567.1, read on the forward strand.
AAAATGCCAAACTTCGTGTACTCTGCCCAGCCTGTAGCCTTTCTCTAAGGCCTTGTGTACCTCGATACTACACTAGGTCCCTGTGAGCATCCTTTGGTCTTCAGTGTGTCTACACTCTCTAGACTCTTTACTCTCAGCACATGTTCGACACAGGGGGAACATTAGCTTCCCATCGACTCTGTATGGTAGTACCGGAAAGTAAAGCTTCCTAGGTGGGTAGATCTGGCATTTAACTAACCCAAAGTATTCGGAAAGGGCTTTAAAGTCTCTGTATATGATGGTGGGGTGGCCTAAGGGGTATAACTTCATCTTGTTCACTAGTGAAATCATAGTAGTTTATTTTCTCACCCTCACCCCTGTACAGTTGTATAGCATTTGTACGACCCCCAAATAAGGCATCACGGGGCTCCAGAGGCTCTGGTAAATCACGACTCTTAATGAAAGAGCAGAGTTCCGCATCGGATGTTAGCATATCTAGCCACTCATGCTCCCATAGGGTTCTCATAGCAAAGCCACATTTTTCAACATACTGTGCCTTCATCAGAGTACGTCTGTGTAAGTGTTCAAACTTGGTACCCAACAGTCTGTTAAGCTCATGGGGTTTGTAACACTGAGGACAACCGTGGTAAAAACAACCATTGTATTCAAAGGCTGTCGGAACACCCTTAATTACAGCGTACCCATCCAGGTAATAAGGTCACAGGCGGTATTCACCACCTTGTAAGGCATTCTGAATATGTATGTCTTCCTTTGCAGAGACGTACATGAGCCACTGGATTGAGGGGGTTGAATATCGTTTCTGTTTACCGTTATAAAGGTCTGGCGAGACTAGAGCGATACTTTCAGGTCTTAAAAACATGTGCTTGTAGATGGACATACACATGGAAGCCAGAGTGATGTTTTGAAAGGGGTCTATGTATTCTATGGATTTAGTCATTTGAGGTGTGTTGGGTTTCAAAACCTTTACCTTCTTAGTCATCTCCAACACAACATCTCTGAAGAGGTTGCATGCTTGGCGCAGGATCATTACAACCGCCTGACAATAAGCTTTCAATTCTGTTTGAAAATGAAACTCATTTTCACGGTTTTCATCGTACCACTTTAGAAAGCTCTCTTTCTCATCAGGCATCATATACTCAACACCGTAGCTGTCGGGGGGCGGCATGGGCCCCACATAATTCTGGTTCGCCCAGGTGTTAAAAAAGTGTGGAAAATAACCTTTACATCCTGGGAAACCAAAGGCTTTTGGCAGCTTACTCAATTTCATGGGCAGAAAATTCAGGGTGTCTATGAACCTTATTTGTAACGGTACCGCCGTTAACAACATTAGTTTGGAACCCTGGGTGATGAGATCTACGGGAATCTTTTCACGAATCATATTTTGCAAAATAAACAAAGTCATAGGCTTTTGAGTTATGTGCCAGCATGGTATACCCTTTGAATTTTGTTTGAATGAATGTGTTGAGGAAGTCACCCACGCACAAGCGCCCTTCAAACTCCCAGTTGGCATCGGAAGTTAGATGGTGGGCGTAAATATAGTTAGACTGGTGTACCCCCTTCTCTTGTGTACACTTTATATCGAACACAATATAGTCTTCAGTTTTGGTCTGAGGCCTCCCTTTAACCATGTAGCAACGGTGTTCTGTTCCAGCCCTAAAAGAAGTATGGCACCTTGGACATTTCATGCCTTTGCATTTGTGATCTGCTTCCACATACAGACCACACGCTTTGCAATCTGATTTAGGGCTGCACTTAACATCACGGTTATGTATGCTCAAACATGCTTGCGAGCGACAAAACAGATTACAGGTGCGACACCTCACCTTCAGGGCACCGTCTACAACACAACCGTCCCTTTGACACATCTTACAGTGCATTTTACATTGGTGAGATGCCTGAGTGCTGTAGATGTGATCGCAATGGGTACACACGTACTTGGCTCCTAGAAAACCTTTAAGGTTCAAGATATTGTAAAAGTGCTTTTCATGGTGGAGGACATATACGGTCTTGTTTTTCACACGTTCCCCGGATGTAAAGTACTTCCAAGAGCCGTCGTGATAAAGAAGTTTCACCGTAACTGCAAAATAGTTCTCAAAAAGACCTATGTCCCCAAAGCCGACCATTCGGTCTGGAGGTATTTCAAGCACCGCATGGGCTTCAGCCGCTCTAGACATGATGACAGCGTCGGGGGTTTTGCGATCCAACAGCAACCCCACAATGCTGGCCGCCAAACAGGTGTTGGACGCTGCGTTGTTAAAGTTGAGCAGCCATCGCTGTTTCTTTCCAATAATTTTACTCTACAGGACGCTCTTAAAGGTCTGGAAACACCTCCCTCACGTCCTCGTACAATAAGGGCTATGACTCTGAAGGTACCATAGGTGACTAGTTCAGCCTTACTCTGTAAAAGCCTAGAGAGGTTTTCTAGAAATTCCACAGCGTCAAACACATCACGGGGCCGCCGTTTAGTGAACAAGGGACTGTCAAGGCCCTGCCCCTGGAAGCGTAGTTGAAAGAAATCATTAGGACCCACATCGTGTAACAGTCTTTCAATTAGCGCTTGCACCCCCTGATGTATGACTAAAACCCCATGATTAGATGAACTTATATGGTGTAGGTTAACAAACCTAAATTCCTCATAATGCTCTGTAGCGTCAAATCACTGTACGGTACGGCTGTAACTTCTAACGCTCTCTAAAAACACAGGCTCTAAATCCTCAGCTTGCGTAATAGTTCCTGCTGGGGAGCTCCCGAATGAATCATTTTGTTGGCTAGGGCTTGGCCTGGGCTCTGTTGTGTTTTTAAGCCGCCGTGTAGCGCATATTCTGGCTTTCTTTAGCTTACTTGTTAAAAGCCGGCGTTGTTTAGCGCTATTATACCATTTTTGTTTTTTACTGGACCATCCATTTTTAGGTAACCTCCCACAGCCTATTTGAACAGTTTGTCCTGTGTTTGTGAGCGCCGTACTCATAGAGACCATTGCTACAGGCCCTACACGTGTCCCTTCTAACTGTTCAGGTTGTCGGATTATCGCCGTTTTACACCCGGAACGCTTCAAACTGCCTACCTTGGGGCTGTTCTCTCCTGAACTTATGTGATGTACTCTAATAGGTATTGATTAATTTGTTTTGGTCGTAGGGTGCTGTACTTTAAGACTTTGTTTGAGGGGGTCAAGGCACTTTTTGCTCTTGAGGCAGCGTAAGAACCGTAGGGATTAAGACAGTATAGTGTAGATCTTATTGTTATATTTTGAATTATGTTTAGTCTTATTAACATCTGTGGAATAGTGGTTCTTTAGGGGCCGTTGTGGGTCTAGTCACGACTGTATAGCGCTTATGTCTGTCGATGCTGCTTGACAAGCTTGTAGGATCATGTTTTTACTCTCTGAAGTATCTTCATGTGTGCGTCCGTCATGATCAGGCCCCCGCTTACCGTCTTCCCCAGTTTTAAGGTCCTATAGTCCACCTGGCATTTTAGTTTTCTAACCGTCAGTTGTATATCTTTGATGTGAGTCCCTAGTTCAGATTTCGGATCTAGAGAATCATATTGGGGTGCATTAGGGATGAACATCGGTCTGAGTTGTGTATTACCCTGAAGCATCGGGACCCCCGCACTCTGGTTACCCTCTTCAATACCATTCTGCACTGTGGGGCTAGGCAGGATCAGCGAAAGAGGGTCCGAATGTGAACAGCCTGGGGCTCCTGAGGACGGTTCCCCACTAGACACGACTGCGAAACTTTGATTTTGGTAACCGTTCCACCCCGTACTACTATCAGAGCCTGTTGAGGCTTGTGTTAGGAGATTTACACTGGACGTGGGACTGGTTGGGTTGTACGCTCCTGGTGGTGTGATGGGGGACATAGGTTGTGGTGAGCTGAAATGCTGGTCAAAATAATCAAGGTCCTCAGCGATATAGTAATCGTCGGGTTGGGGTTCAGGTGTGTGTCTAACCTGCGGCTGCAGCCCCCCATTGTCCATATTAGGAGGACCAGTGTGCACGGCTTCTGCGGGTGCATCGATATTCTCCACCAACCCTGTCAGGTTCTTGAGCAACCCTATACTCTCAGTATAAGGATCCTCTAAGGGCTGATCTGAACAAATAGAGGCCTGAGGGTTTGTGGGGCCATTCTGAGGTTTAAAGGTCTTTTTTAAAGAGAGGTTCAAAGGTGATGTTTGCGGCTCTGGCACATTCGATTTCTTCCTACTACCTTCTAAGGATAACCAGTTCACTTTTGGGTTTTGGGGCTGCTGTATATACAATGCACCGGTTTTACTCAAACCCTGCCCTGCCGCTTCTGGGACTGTAAGCATGAGGCCTCTAGGGTCTCCGAAATTCTTGCAGAATTGGCAATCCTGTAGGAGTGTTCAACGCATTGGATGGTGGCATGCCTTGAAATGTCAATGCAGTGTTGGGCCTCGGGATGATGTGTACATAGTCAGAGCATAGCTTGTCCTGGCGCACCCGCCTACTCACGCCTTTTGCTGTAGGAGGGATGTTCTGCAGGGGCTTTGTGATGTCGCTTAAAGGGGTCTTTGGGCTCTTGGCCTTACGCGATTCTTCTCCAGAGAACATATGAGACGTTTCTAGCATGTAAACATAAATATATATATATCTCCAGATTTGCGACCACTGGGAAAGTGTGGCTGGGAGTAGGGGACAGAGACTGTTTGTTGGCCTGAAACACCGCCTTGGCATCCACTTATCCAAGTCAGCAAAAAGCCCAGACTCACCATGAGTACTTTAAAATCCGGCCATTGGAGACACACATGCTTGTTACCAACGAACTGCATGATGGGATCTGCAGTCTCTTACAGGGGGCTGCTGGAGTGTTCTCCTAACTGATTGGGATCAGCTGTGCTCGTGCCACAGAAAGGGAGGAGCACAACAAATAGACACTCAAGTGGAAACCTGACTTTACTCGTGGCATTTGAAAAAGGCACCCCGCTGAAACGCGTCATGCCAGTATCGCCATTAAAATAGCCTCAATGAAACCCCGCTGTGTCCCCATGTCTCCTTGGAAAGGAGGAGACTGTGATATATATATATATATTCACTGAAAAAACCATAGGTTTTAGGGACAGTTATAGTTAGTTGCACATTTCACTCGTACAAAACCATAGAAATTCCTCCGTTATAGTTAGTTCAGCTAACTATAACTCGCGCCCCGCAATGCACTGCTGATGACGTCACATATTACATCACTCATGACATGGTCAGTGACATCACTGATGACATCACTGATGACATCATCCAGTGACTGTGTTTCTGTAAAGTTTAAATATTTTTAATATATAGGGAAAGGTGTATTGAAGAATGAGTGGGTGTATAAGTGTGTGGATGAAGGATTTATTAGGTGCGTGACTGACTCTATAAGTGAGTGATTAAACGTATCTTACTGAATGCAAGGGTTAGTGACTAAACTGGGTGAATGTCTGTAACCGTCTGTCTGTTGCTGTGTAAGTGGCTACATGGGTTTGCGAATAGCTACATGAGTGTCTACATGGGTTATTGATTGGTTGTCTGAGTATCTGTATGGGTGCCTGAGTGTTTGTGTGGTTGGGGTGTGTGTGAGTGCGCATAGATGTGTGAGTGGGTGATTCACTGGGTGGATGGTTTCAAGAGTGCATCTGTGATAGACTGTATGGGTGGGTAAGTGTGTGTAAGAGTGTGTTAGTGAGTGAATGTATGTCCCAGTGGTACATGTGTGAGTAACTACATATGTCAAAGGCAGTATATATGTGTGTTGGAGTATATAAATAGCTATAAGCGAGAGTGTGTGATTGTGAGAGTGACTGTATGGATGAGTGTGTGCTTGTATCAGTGATTGTATAAGAGCGTAAGAATGTGCTAGTATTTGTATGAGTAAGTGAGCTGGTGTGTGTATAACTGTATAGGTGAGTAAATGGCAGTGTGCTTAATTATTTGCATGACTGACTAGGTGTGTGAGTACCTCTATGGATGAGTGGCGGTGTTTGAGTGTCTATATAGGAGTATGAGTGCATATGATAGTCCTGTACTGAGTTGACCGTAAGTATGAGTGACTGTACGGGTGAGTGAGTGGATGTGTGTGTAGACCTAAGAATCAGTGAGTGGGTATGTAGTTATTGGTGTTGGAGTGTCTATGGTTTTGCGAATGGCAGTCTGTAATTTAGAGTGGGTGTATCAAAGGTTATATTAGGGTGTGAGGAGGTGCATCAGATTATCACGTGGATGATGTCATCAGTGATGTCATTTGAGATGTCATCAGTGATGTCATCAGTGATGTCACTGACCATGTCATGAGTGATGTAATATGTGACGTCATCAGCAGTGCATTGCGGGGCGCGAGTTATAGTTAGCTGAACTAACTATAACGGGGGAATTTCTATGGTTTTGTACGAGTGAAATGTCCAACTAACTATAACTGTCCCTAAAACCTATGGGTTTTTCAGTGAATTTCAAAGGTTTTTTAAATGCTAATTTCTAACTATAATGTGTCTGAAACCTATGGTTTTTTCAGTGAATTTCAAAGGTTTTTTAAATGCTATTTTCTAACTATAACGTGCCTGAAACCTATGGTTTTTTCAGTGAATTTCAAAGGTTTTTTAAATGCTAATTTCTAACTATAACGCTCCTAAAACCTATGGTTTTTTTCAGTGAATTTCAAAGGTTTTGTAAATTACAATTTTTAAATGTATTAATTTTTATATTTATTTTTTTGATACTGATTTACTACATTTTTTTAAACTATTTATTTTTACATATTTTATTTTTTAAATTACATTGTAATTACATTATACATTACAAAATATACTTTCTCAGAATGAATTACTTTAGTTTAAATACTTTGCAAATAGGCAATAGACTTTTAAGTACAGTAGTTACAGTTGTTGCAATGGGCAACACAATTTCAAACACAATTCAACATTGAGCTCAATGTGAATTTCTAGTTAAATGCAATTAGTTACTTTATGGATTACTTTTTCTAACCACAGGACTGGATCCTAGATTCAGTCCTGGGACATCTCCTGTAAACAGTTGAGTAAAAGTGTTTTGGTTACAGTAGTGTTTTTTAAGGAATATTATTGTATTTTAAAAGTTGACACTTAGAAACTTTTTCACATAGAATCACCAATGTTATCCTATGGGAGGAAATTCACTTAGCAGGTAAGTAGTGTTATCGTTACTTTTTCTTACTCAGTGGTGGATCCTGTATCCAGCACTGGTGCATCTCCTGTAAACAGTTGAAAGAATGCGTTTAAGTCATACAGGCTATTCTTAAGGAATATTTGTAGTTTGTGAAAATCGACACTTTGAAACTTTTCTGCTGAAAACCAGACAATGGATTCCAATGGAAGGAAATACAAGTTACTGGTAAGTACGGTTAGAATTACTTTTCAGGGTCAGTGCTGGGCTAAAAGATGCAGCACTGGGTTCTCTCCTGATAACAGGTGAGTAAATCGGAATTTGTAGTTCAGCTGATTTTAGAGGAATATTATAAAGTTCCAAAACTCCACACTTAGAAGAATTTCCAAGTGAAACCAGTCAATGTATAAAAGAAAGCAAAAAAGGGGTGAGAAATATGTACAGTGAATAAATAGGTGCTTCCTAATTATTACCCAGTCTTATATTATTGTCCTTTAAAAAGTTCTTGTCTTTCAAATTACTTCACGATAGAAACCTATGCATTCTCTTTTCACTTATTTCTTTTGCAGGTCATATCTCTGTATACTGCCCTCCAGTGGGCATCTGATAATCCTTACAATTTTGACCATTACTTCACCCTCCATTGGGTTTTAATCTATCGACTTCGCAATTGGAAAGACAAGAACTTTTTAAAGGACAATAATATAAGACTGGGTAATAATTAGGAAGCACCTATTTATTCACTGTACATATTTCTCACCCCTTTTTGCTTTCTTTTATACACGTAGAAAGGAGACTACATCACCCAAAATGCATTGTGATGAAAAGCTCCGTTTTAGACAGGAAGTGATGTAACTATTGTGGCATTTGAAAAATGAGTGTGTTTGCAAATGGCATCAGCCGTGAACAAGGTATTACGGAAATACCGAAACGCGTTGGCTTTGCCTGCTGTCCCTATGAAATGGATGTGAAATAAACACAAAGCTGCCGAAAAGGATCCCGCGAGAGTGCGACCCTTTCTTTCATAATTGAAGGGTGTGATATATGTTTAGTGGTTTGGTTCGACCACAAGGGTTCGTACCTGATTGAAGCGCCGGAGGAATCGGGCAAAGGTGAACCAAATTGGAGTGGATGTTTTGTAGCCTGATATCGGTGCTCGTCGACGGAAAAAAGGACGCTTTTATTGGAAACAGAACACTGTAAGGAACGTGCCACTCGGTGTGCAAATCCGAGGTAAGAGCAAGTCCGTGTGTGTTCGTTTGTGTAATTAAGGAAAAGTAAACCGAGTCAAAATTTGGTTGCGGGAAGTCGGCTATCTGATGGGAAACGGGAGAAAATAGCTAGAAGACTGTGCAATGTAGTTTCAATGTAAACGTGCAATGTTAAAAACAGCTACAGATATATCTCTCATGATTCCCGATTGCAGGAAAAGGCAAATAAGTGGACAATAAAGTGAAATCCATATAAGTGAAAAAGTGGGACTAAATTACAGGCAATAAGATGGAAAAACGTGAGGCCAAAAGACAAGAATTACTAACAACAATGTTCGAAAAAGGAAGTGTGGAAAAAGAGTCAAATCCTCAAAGTATAACGGTGAAAACAAACACCAAAAGTAAATTACGGATGTGGGAAAAACTAAGTAGAAAGGAGATCAATAAATCTTGGGAATTAATAACATTGAGGAAATATTTGGAGGTACAACGGGTCCCCAGAGGACTAAGGATTATGCTAATGCCCAGTCAGCAAGATGCTACAAATGAATTACTCCAAGAATGGGGTGAGCACACACTAAATTCATCATTGGGCTTAATTAAAATTTTGGTAAAGCACATTGAAATAGCACTACAAAAAATAAAGGAGCAATTACAAGAAGTGGAAACAGAATTGGCAGGATTAAAATTGAATGTGGAAATGACAAAATTTAAGGACGAATTGGATGGTCAAATCGAGAGACATGAAGAAGTAGTAAGACAACGAAAACATAACAAGTTTGTACGTGATACCATCGATTATGCCGAGGGACGCATATTCACCTTTGCACGGAAATTTGACCCTTTTAAGCAGCAGTTAACCCAAGGCATTACAATAAGTACTTCAAGCAGTCTGTCCTCCCTAACCTCTACGGATGTGAGTGGTAGTGAATCAGAAACCCAAGCGGAAAATACAAAATTAACTTTTTTAGGGGATATGCGCCTTGTTTTGCAACAAAGGCAATGGGAACAAAACAGAATGGCGCAACAACAACAACGAGGCAGGGGAAGAGGAAGACAATGGAGACAAAGAAATTGCAACGAAGAAGAAAAAGAAGTAAGCGATTCAACAGAAAAGTTAGGGACAACAACAAGAAGTATGAGACAAAGGAAGGAACGTTAGAGGATGAGTTACAAGTAATAAACTTATCGAAACGTACAATTTCTGAAGTAGAAACATCACTTTTAAAACGTGGCATAAACTTCTGCCCGACACAAAGCATGGACTTAGCCCAAATCAGAATCGATTTGTACCTCTATATTCGGAAAATAAAACTAGCAAAATATTTTGTGGAAAATCAGAAAAATCAAAACAGGGACTTGGAAAAAGAAAAACCAGTATCATCGTTATTAGCAAAAGAATCAGAACATTTTCTCACACTACTAAATTTAAATGCGGAAGAAGGGGAGGACATATCCCTGCAAACAGCCTGTCCTCAATTGGGAGCTGGACTCAGTGAGAAAAAACCAAAATCAAAATTTTATCCACAACTAGTACCTGGGAACAAAATTGATCTATTCCAGGAAGCGGTTACACAGGATTTGTATAAATTGAAGAGAGCTAAATACAAAGATAACTTGACCAAAATTGAAAGAGAAGCCTTGGAAAATCTTGCAAATGACAGTCAAATAGAAATAAAAATAGCAGACAAGGGCGGTAACATCGTGATCTGGGATCGAGGAGCATATACTACGGAGGCACATCGCCAATTAAGAGAACACTTATTA